>JAGVSN010000096.1:0-229989 GCA_022651745.1 Parapsyche elsis
AAACCAAAAGCTGTTGATGCGATGACATCATTTGCATATCTTGTAAAAGCATCCTTCATTTCAACTTCGATAAGACCCCTCTCTTCAAACATTATGAATTACACATTAATTATGCTCAATTTACTTTTAGTATCTTTAACTAATAATGTACCTTTGTATTCTGGCTCCTTCATCTTTTTCAAATAGAAGTTTGTCATCTGTTTTCCAGTTTCATCGACCAATACAAACATATTCTTCATTTTAGAACTGGTAAATGCAGGACTCAGCGTTGCTCGCATATCTCTCCATTTGTCACCTTTTATATTGGTAATTTTCAAGAATAAAATCTAATCTAAGCACATACAACGACATGAAATTAGTTTTCATTATTACCTTGGAGAGAAAACAAATTATTTCCAAATAAAGGATCCGAGTGTTCATCTATCACGGCAGCATGATTTAGAAAATGATCGAAATCCTTAATAGTAGTTTGTTTTATGGTTTCCAAGTCTCTTATCATGATGAGGGGATTATTAATTTGCATGAATCCCACATACCTGTTAATTGAATATAAAATAATTATAATATGAGGCGTTTAGTATGAAAAGAATGAGCCCACCATTAGTCTCAAATCAAACTTTTTTACTTTATCCTAATCGGATAAAGTATTGTGATCGTGCGAAAATTCGACCTTGAGATTTTGACTGATTTGTATCAGGTATCATCAGCTGATCACGTTTTCATGATTTCTGGAAAATATCTGTATGTCTGTGTACTTTTGTGTAAAATCGCTAATAACTCAAAAACCGTTTATCCTATTACACTAAAACTTCATATTTATATGTTTTTTGCCAGCCATTACAATCCATTAGACTTTCAAAAATTTTCGTCAACCGGAAGTGGTACTTTCCTTGGAAAACCAGCTAATTTTTGTGTAACCTTTGGAAGGTTTTTCCAGCAAAACTATCATACACATTAAGCTGAAATTGTGCAAATGTAGTAAGTGTAACGACCTTCAAAATAATATAATTTTTTTACATTTTTTATCCAACCGGAAGTAGTACTTTTACTCTTACTTACTTTTAATAGTAGTATTTTTGCAGTTTTTAACTTTTCCTCTGAAACTATCAAGTCGATCGAGCTCAAATTTCATATATATTATTTTCACGTAGAGTGCGAGAGATATTATGATTTTGGTCAACATCTGCCAACCGGAAGTGGCAGTTTACTCTTAATCGCGATTTTGTTTTTCATTTTTTTCGGCCTTTTACATATTTGCTATCTTTATAATATTATAATTATAATTCTTAAAGCAATATCTAACTACGAAAAAATAAATCATTAAAATCAGTCAACCGGAAGTAGGTTTTTTTTCTTGTAGAAAAGTGAAAAATCCTGTTACCACGGAATATTTCCGAAACTACCGATAAGGTTTCGATCAAAATCCGCAGACCGGAAGTGGTAGTTTTTCCTATTTGAATATATGCCGAAGATCATATTTTACATATAAAATACTCAACACAGTAATTTCATGATATGTAGATACATACGTATGTACATATGTATGTAAGTTGGTGGTGTGGTGGTGTACATGCGTTTTATTTACTTACGTACTTAAAAAAATAATTTCGTTCCTCTTTGTATTCCTCAAATATATGGATAAAGTCATGGGTTGGCCACACCCGAATTTTTTTTAAATTATTTATTTAAAATTTAAATACTATACATACATAGGCGCCTAAAGTCTGTCTGTTGTTCGCATATCCACCAGAAATCATCAGCGAATTATTTATGTCAATTATAAAAACCTAATAATTTACCATTGTAATAGCAAAGATCATCGTCAATCTTATAATATTCATAGTTAATAATAATGCAAGATTAAAAATTCAAAATGCCCTTCATAGCTTTAGTCAATTAGGAAGCAGTAGCGTTCTTATCTTGACCTATCCTCCCCTGCCTTAAATAATATTTTTTCACTATGAAATGACTTTAAATGATTAAAATCTAAAATATTTTACATACATTAAATGAAAATGCGCTGCAAACGAATTTTTTTTTCAATAAACGTTAATTTCATCTTAAATTGTTAAGTTTAAAACGCAAAAAATAAAAGAAAGAACATGCGCCGCAGGTGAAACCCTTTTTCAAACACGTAATTTTACGTGAAAATGTACATAATATGTAGACGTATGTACACGTACATACATTTAGACATAGAAAAATAAAAATATACGCCGCTTTCGGCATTCTGCTCCACTTCTTCTTAATACTAATTTTCAGTCAAAAAATTTATCAACAACAAAATATTTGCCAACCGTTCAAAATTTACGTACAGGTACCGAATTCTATAATATCATCCTCGCATTTGGACGGTCAAAGACCAAACAGAAGGGCAGGTGTGAAAAGCCAGGACCAATCAATTCGTCGCTGATTGATAAACAAAAAATATTTTCGTACACTCGAATTTCATAAAATGAGTGAATGAGTTCCACATGCGTGGAAGAGCACTAGAAAGTCATTTGTATACGAAGAGAAATGCTAAAAGAAAACAGGTTGTTTACGATCATACGAACAGCCAATACATATCTACTGTTACGGCGTAAACAGATAAAAAAACATATTATGTAAGTACGGCCCTGTTATATTACAATAGCAAGCTATTCATCACTTTCAAATCGAATACATATATATATTTTGTTATAATGATGAGCTCATCCTTATCGTATAAATATTCTAAAGAATAAATGGAATAAAAAGAATAACTAACTTTTCATTTGGAAAGGCATTATAAATTCTATACGTAGCATCCATAAAGTGCTCTTTGCCTACGAGAGATCTGTACATATTACCGATAACTGGATAATCAAATGGAACATTTTTGATTCCTCGTCGTTTGTAATATCCGGCTTCCCATACTGCATATGCATAAAATAAAATAACCAAGCCTGTCACTAGTAGGAGCGCATCCCACCAGTTGAAGCTAATCATCTGTAAACAGTGTAAAAAACCATACTAATGATAACTTGTGTTTAAAATAAAAACATGATAACACAATAATGTTTTCAGTCTTTTCAGATTAAAACTGATAAAATCATATAAAAATGATTGATTTATCAAAAAAAATTAACTTACGGCTCGAGTACGTAGCTTGTTTTCGTGCTGCCAAACTGGTCCACCCACATTCAAAATTCGCTTACAACTGATAGACCGGACTACACCAATCTGAGATACGATGACTCGCAGACTCAAGTACTCTCACCAGGGGGGGGGATTGACGATTTTACATAAACCGGCCCACAATAATAATAATATCCCAGGCATTTAATAGCATCTCAGAAAGGCTGAAAAATACCCACTAATCTTAACTTATTGGGGCCCAATTATGCTTTTAATCTTTGGATGTTGTAATTTCAGTCATTCAGAAGCGGCTGTTGTTATCATCCAATCCTTTGTATTCACCATGTTGGGCACTCTTTACACTTCAGAAATTTAATTAAATTTTAAATTAAAATTTTAAAATTTTTTTATAAAATTATAAATAAAATTTTTAAATTTTTAGTGTGTGTGTGTGTGTGTGTCTGTGTGTTTTCTGTCCCGTAACGCTATGACGTCACTATAGGATTTTTCAAGTTTTTTTCAATGAATATATTTTTGAAAATTTTTTTTTTTCGGTTTTTTTGGATTTTATCAACTTTTTTTTTTTTTTTTTTTTTTTTTTGGAACTTTTTTGAATTTTTTTTGAATTTTTTTTTTGGATTTTTTCAACTTTTTTCTATGAATATATTTTTGAAATTTTTTTTTTTTCGGTTTTTTTCGATTTTTCCAACTTTTTTTTTGGATTTTTTTTTTTGCAACTTTTTTTGAATTTTTTTTTTTTTGGATTTTTTCAACTTTTTTCTATGAATATATTTTTGAAAAATTTTTTTTTTTTTTTTTTTTGAACTTTTGAACTTTTTTTTTTGAATTTTTTTTTTTTTTTTTTTCAACTTTTGATACCCCTAAAGCCATTCCGGCCCCTTACCACCCCCACAGACCTCCCCTAACCCTACGGCACCTTTTCAGCACTCCCGAAAGCTTTGCCGGCCCCTCACCACCCCCCCCCAGATCCCTCCCCTGCCCCTACGGCAACTTTTCAGCACTCCCGAAAAGCTATGCCGGCCCCTCACCACCCCACAGACTCCTCCCCTGCCCCTACGGCACCATTTCTGCACTCCCGAAAAGCTATGCCGGCCCCTCACCACCCAACAGACCCCCCCCCTACCCCTACGGCACCATTTTTGGACTCCCGAAAAGCTATGCCGGCCCCTCACCACCCCTTTTTTTGACTCACTAAAAGCCATGCCGGCCCATCACCACCCCAGAGCCGCCTTCCACCCCGGCGGCCCCTTTTATGGACTCCCGAAAAGCAATGCCGGCCCCTCACCACCCCACAGACCCCCCCTACCCCTACGGCACTTTTTTTGCACTCCCGAAAAGCTATGCCGGCCCCTCACCACCCCCCAGATCCCTCCCCTGCCCTTACGGCACCTTTTCTGCACTCCCGAAAAGCTATGCCGGCCCCTCACCACCCCACAGACTCCCCCCTTCCCCTACGGCACCTTTTCAGCACTCCCGAAAAGCTATGCCAGCCCCTCACCACCCCCCAGACCCCTCCCCTGCCCCTACGGCACCTTTTCTGCACTCCCGAAAAGCTATGCCGGCCCCTTACCACCCCCCAGATCCCTCCCCTGCCCCTACGGCACCTTTTCTGCACTCCCGAAAAGCTATGCCGGCCCCTCACCACCCCACAGACTCCCCCCTTTCCCTACGGCACCTTTTCAGCACTCCCGAAAAGCTATATCGGCCCCTTACCACCCCTTTTTTGGACTCACTAAAAGCCATGCCGGACCATCACCACCCCACAGACCCCCCCTACCCCTACGGCACCTTTTCAGCACTCCCGAAAAGCTATGCCGGCCCCTCACCACCCCATAGACCCCCCCTACCCCTACGGCACCTTTTCAGCACTCCCGAAAAGCTATGCCGGCCCCTCACCACCCCACAGACCCCTCCCCTGCCCCTACGGCACCATTTCTGCACTCCCGAAAAGCAATGCCGGCCCCTCACCACCCCACAGACCCTCGCCCTACCCCTACGGCACCTTTTTTTGCACTCCCGGAAAGCTATGCCGGCCCCTTACCACCCTTTTTTTTGACTCACTGAAAGCCATGCCGGCCCATCACCACCCCAGAGCCGCCTTCTACCCCGGCGGCTCCTTTTTTGCACTCCCGAAAAGCTATGCCGGCCCCTCACCACCCCCCAGACCCCTCCCCTCCCCCTACGGCATCATTTTTGGAATCCCGAAATGCTACGCCGGCCCCTCACCACCCCCCAGACCCCTCCCCTACCCCTACGGCACCATTTTTTGCACTCCCAAAAAGCTATGCCGGCCCCTTACCACCCCCCAGATCCAAAAATCAAAACCATTAAAAATTCAGCGGGCGTTGATTATCAACGGGCAATAAGCTAGTATAAATATAAAATTCAATGTATGTTTGTCTATCTGTGGTTCCGCTATGCAAATCTACAGTTTTCAACTTAGAACCGCCAAACTTGGTATACTATCTCATGATACCCTAACTCAGACCGTAGGTGGGTTTTGGAAGGGGTCGCATCAGGGGGTCGACGGGCCCCCATATACAAAATTTTTAATCAATTTTTTTTTTGAACTGTAGAATAAATGTTTGCATTTGTTTCAATTTTTCATTCAATTTTTGTTTGTACTGGAGAATAAATGTCACCCGTCCAAGCAAAGCCGGGCAATTCAGCTAGTGTAACATAAATTTGTCAAATTTAAATAATTAATTCTATAATAATATTCTTTTATCCCACAAATTATACATTCTCGATTATTATTATATTATACCTCAAAAAGTGGTAGCACTATCATTTAGAATGAGTAGATGGAAAAACCGGCTAACAGGGCCACACGGGAAATTTTTCGTAATATTTAATTTCAAATGCAGTCGTTTGAAAAATTTAAACAAATTGTTTCTTTTAAGAATTAAGCCCAGCTGCCGCAAAAGAATTTTGAACTCCCATAAAAAAATTCGGGTGTGGCCAACTCATGACTTTATCCATATATATAAAAATACTGAAACACGATAAACCGTCACTTCTACCATACCGATTTTGATGAGTTTTTTTTAAACTCACCATTGCTATAAGAATTCTAATTTTATAATATTGTGAAGATTCAAAATATATAAAAGGCCAGAAAAAAATAAAAAAAAAAAAAAAAAAAATCATGCAAGAGTAAACTACCACTTCTGATGGACGGAGTTTGATATAAACTTTATCAACTCTTACGCCTTATGTGAAAACTATAGATATGAAATTTCAACTTGATCGGCTAAGTAGTTTCGGAAATATTGCGTGGTAACAGAATTTTTGATTTTTCTACAAGAAAAAAAACCAACTTCCGGTTGACAGATTTAATTTTTCGTAACAAGGTATTGCTTTAGGGTTATGATATTACAATATTATGAAGATACCAAATATGTGAAAGGCTGAAACAAATAAATCTTGCTCTAACATCTCACACCTTACGTGAAAATAATAGAAATGAAATTTCAGCACGATAGACTTGATAGTTTCGGAGAAAAAAGTTAAAAACACCAAAAACCAATAGTAACAGTACTACTTCCGGTTGGAAAAAAAATGTTTAAAAATTATATTATTTTGAGGTCTGTTACACATATTACATATGCAAAATTTCAGCTTAATATGTATCATAGTTTTGCTGGAAAAACCTTTCGAAGATAACACAAAAATTAGGTGACTTTCCAAGGGTTAACGGAAATTTGGTTGACGGTTGACGGACATTTTTGAAAGCCTTGTGGATTGTATGTAATGGCCGGCAAAAAACATATAAATATGAAGTTTTAGTGTAATAGGATAAACGGTTTTTGAGTTGTTAGCGATTCTAAACACATGTACACAGATTTACAGACACAAAGACACAGTCATACAGACATTTTCCAGAAATCATGAAAACGTGATCAGGGAATGATACCTGATACAAATCAGTCAAACTCTCAAAATGGAATTTTTGTACGATCACAATACTTTATCCGATTGGGATAAAGTAAAAATTAGTGAAAAAGGCGCCCCGCTTCGCGGCGCCCCGCAAGTCTTAGCGCCCCGCATTGCGGGGTCTGCAGGCGCGATCACTACGCCATGCCCTATCAAATTTAGTTTTTGTCACGGATACTAAACTAATATTATTCGTATAATCCGTATCACCTCTCCCAAGTATTAGCCCGTATTAGAGGGAGTTTACTGTATATTTAAGCAAACATACAGTAACAGTAATTTACAGTAAGAGTTAGTATTTATTTATTTAAAATACATGGTGGCCGATGGAGACCAGGGTACATTGCATTATGTACTACAATTTTAAACAGAAAATTCTCGAGAATATTTTCTAAAAGATTCCCGAGAATTTCACAACAGTACCTACATACATACATATGTACATACATATTCAGATATGAGTATAGTTTTACAACTGCCACCACTTTTCTTAATAAAAAGGATGATACTTGATTCTAAATTAATTATTTCTTCAAATTATCATACCTATGTACATATACAAAATACCTATGTACATATATATCGTACCTACCTACATATATAAAAATCAATGTCTGTCTGTTTGTTTGTCTGTCTCTTATAGGCTCCTAAACCACTCAACCGATCGCGATGAAACTTTCAGGACTTATTGTGATCATGCCGGGGATGGTTCCTGTGAAAAAAAATCGGGAAAAAACGGGAACGGGATCGGGAACGGGAACGGGAACACACGGGATGAGCGGCATTGCAAAGCATGCCGGGTCAGCTAGTTTAAAATAAAACACAGTTTACAAAATTGTTTTATATTTTAATGTGATAGTACTTATTATTTTTATGAAACATACAGTTAAAAAAAATTACAAAAATATACATTTAGAGTAGGTTAATTGTTATGTACATATGAATATATTATTTAATAATTTAATAATTTAATAATTGTGCGTGGATATTTTTTAATTATCTCTTGGCTTCAGACCAATCCAAAAACCATCTCTAGAATGCACGTTAAATGTTTTAGTAGAAATTATGATTGGGTTTTGAGTTTTCGCTGTCATTACAAGATCGAATTTGGATAACAGGTGAAAGATAATAGCTTTAGCTTCCATTAAAGCAAATCGTGAGCCTGCAATTTAAATTTTATTCCGTAAAATGAATTTGATCACTTTTAATTTTATTATTGTTTATATTAAGAATATATTTACCAATACAATTTCTCGGGCCTACACCGAATGGAATGAACGAAAGTGGATTAATATTCCCTTTGTTTTCATCGGAAAACCTTTCCGGGTCGAATTTTTTCGGTTCAGGAAAATATTGAGGATCGTGATGAATTGCATAAATAGGAATCCAAATTCCTTCTCCGGGTTGCATCTACATACAAATTAAATCAGTTTGTTTAAAATATCAAATATTTTATAAACAAACATAAACATTGTAATATTCATACGGTATATCCCTCATCGGTGGAAGCATTAGGAGAAGGAAGTTTATAAGGTCGAACGCACTTTCTATCTGTAGCAATAGCTGGTGGCCAAAATCTTAAGGTCTCTATATTAAAATAAATACAATTTGTTATAATTCTTATCATACATTATTTTAAAGAATTTTAAATCCTAATGTAAAGATCATAGTACCAGACACCACCATATCCATATATTTCATTTTCATTAAATCATTGTAATCTAATGTGTCTCCCTTTTCAGCGATTAATTCGTCAATTTCATCTTGCAGTTTTTTTTGAACATCTGGATTGATGGTAAGCTCATGAGCTATGAAGCATAGCAACGTAGAAGAAGTTTCAAATCCAGCAATGAAAAATAGAACTGCTTGCGCAATAATGTCAGTCTCCGTCCATTCTAGAAAATTGTTGAATTAAAATAGAAAATTCACGTTCACACAGTATGTAAAATTTTTGCTTTTAATAAAATTAAAAATGTACACTAACGTCTTTTGATAGTTTGTTTGCCTGTAGTTGATTCCTCGACAGTTGCAAATCCTGCATCATTTCCTTCATTGTGTGAAGCTTCATATTTCAAGGATCCTTTCCAGGCTTCCGTTAACAATTGAATCATATCGGGTCTAACAATTCCATGTATTTCTCTATTTTTCATGGTATCCAAAACTAAACTGCGGAAAAAGTCTCTTACATTTTGTCCAAAAAGTGTAATTCCTGTAAGCTGAAAATTTAATTTAAGTAATTCAATGAATATTTTAATTCGGACCTCTCGAATAAAAAAGACAATTATATTTCTTACTTTCATCATCCTTGGGAACGCAGAGTATAAAAAGAATTTTATGAGCTGAATTCCTGAGAAGTCTGACGACATCTTTCCCATCTTGTAAAACTCATTATCTCTGTCATCCAATGAATTTACGGACAAACCAAAAGCTGTTGATGCGATGACATCATTTGCATATCTTGTAAAAGCATCCTTCATTTCAACTTCGATAAGACCCCTCTCTTCAAACATTATGAATTACACATTAATTATGCTCAATTTACTTTTAGTATCTTTAACTAATAATGTACCTTTGTATTCTGGCTCCTTCATCTTTTTCAAATAGAAGTTTGTCATCTGTTTTCCAGTTTCATCGACCAATACAAACATATTCTTCATTTTAGAACTGGTAAATGCAGGACTGAGCGTAGCTCGCATATCTCTCCATTTGTCACCTTTTTTTTATATTGGTAATTTTCAAGAATAAAATCTAATCTAAGCACATACAACGACATGAAATTAGTTTTCATTATTACCTTGGAGAGAAAACAAATTATTTCCAAATAAAGGATCCGAGTGTTCATCTATCACGACAGCATGATCTAGAAAATGGTCGAAATCCTTAATAGTAGTTTGTTTTATGGTTTCCAAGTCTCTTATCATGATGAGAGGATTATTAATTTGCATGAATCCCACATACCTGTTAATTGAATATAAAATAATTATAATATGAGGCGTTTAGTATGAAAAGAATGAGCCCACCATTAGTCTCAAATCAAAACTTTTTACTTTATCCTAATCGGATAAAGTATTGTGATCTTGCGAAAATTCGACCTTGAGATTTTGTCCAATCGGAAGTAGTCCAACTTTTCCTCTGAAACTATCAAGTCGATCAAGCTCAAATTTCATATCTATTATTTTCACGTAGAGTGTAAAAGATATTATGATTTTGGTCAACATCTGCCAACCGGAAGTGGCAGTTTACTCTTGAACGCGATTTCGTTTTTCATTTTTTTCGGCCTTTTACATATTTGGTGTCTTTATAATATTATAATTATAATTCTTAAAGCAATATCTAACTACGAAAAAATAAATCATTAAAATCAGTCAACCGGAAGTAGGGTTTTTTTCTCGTAGAAAAGTGAAAAATCCTGTTACCACGGAATATTTCCGAAACTACCGAGCCGATCAAGCTGAAAATTTTCATATAAAATTTAAGAGTTGATAAGGTTTCGATCAAAATCCGCAGACCGGAAGTGGTAGTTTTTCCTATTTGAATATATGCCGAAGATCATATTTTACATACGCGCGCGCACTCAACACAGTAATTTCATGATATGTATGTATGTATGTACATATGTTGGTTGGAGGTGTGGTGATGTACATGCGTTTTATTTACTTACGTACTAAAAAAATTAATTTCGTTCCTCTTTGTATTCCTCAAATATATGGATAAAATCATGGTTTGGCCACACCCGATTTTTTTTAAAAATATTTATTAAAAATTTAAATACTATACTATATGGCGCCTAAAGTCTGTCTGTTTTTGGCATATTATGTATGTACATATGTAAGTACGGCCCTGTTATATTAAGCTAATTAATCATCACTTTCAAATCGAATATATATATTTTGTTATAATGGTGAGCTCGTCCTTATCGTATAAATATTCTAAAGAATAAATGGAATAAAAAGAATAACTAACTTTTCATTTGGAAAGGCATTATAAACTCTATACGTAGCATCCATAAAGTGCTCTTTGCCTGCGAGAGATCTGTACATATTACCGATAACTGGATAGTCAAATGGAACATTTTTGATTCCTCGTCGTTTGTAATATCCGGCTTCCCATACTGCATATGCATAAAATAAAATAACCAAGCCTGTCACTAGTAGGAGCGCATCCCACCAGTTGAAGCTAATCATCTGTTAACAGTGTAAAAAACCATACTAATGATAACTTGTGCTTAAACTAAAAACGTGATAACGTTTTTAATGATAACACAATAATGTTTTCAGTCTTTTCAGATTAAAACTGTGATAAAATCATATAAAAATGATTGATTTATCAAAAAAAATTAACTTACGGCTCGAGTACGTAGCTTGTTTTCGTGCTGCCAAACTGGTCCACCCACATTCAAAATTCGCTTACAACTGATAGACCGGACTACACCAATCTGAGATACGATGACTCGCAGACTCAAGTACTCTCACCAGGGGGGGATTGACGATTTTACATTAACCGGCCCACAACAATAATAATATCCCAGGCACATAAAATGATTCAATAAATAATTTAATAGCATCTCTGAAAGGTTGAAAAATAACCACTGATCTTAACTTATTGCGGCCCAATTATGTTTTTAATCTTTGGATGTTGAAATTTCAGTCATTCAGAAGCGGCTGTTGTTATCATCCAATCCTTTGTATTCACTATGTTAGGCACCCTTTACACTTCAGAAATTTAATTACTATATCCAACAAAATCAACCATGAAAGAATTAGTTAACAAAACATATGTAAATATATGTAACATAAATTTGTCAAATTTAAATAATTAATTCTATAATAATATTCTTTTATCCCACAAATTATACATTCTCAATTATTATTATTATGCCTCAAAAAGTGGTAGCACTATCATTTACAATGAGTAGACGGAGAAACTGACTAACAGGGCCGCACGGGAAATTTTTCGTAATATTTAATAATTATTTAATTTCAAATGCAGTCGTTTGAAAAATTGAAGAATTTAGCCCAGCTGCCGTAAAATAAGTTTTACGGCAGCTGGGCTTTAAAAAAAAATTTACACGCGCAAAATATTTTATTACCCAGGCAGTATCTTCAGCGAATTTAATATTCATAGTAATTTTAGCTCACTTTTTACCTGGAAAACTTTTTTTCCTAATTAATATCAACATAACTCTCTTACTTAAACTAGGAAGCGCCCCATATCATTTGTGATTTATTCATATTATCGAAAGTCTGTGTATGAGCTGTCACTTGAATTTTTTTTATTAGTTACATAGGAGACTTGGTGATATGGAGTGAGTGGAGGCGGGACTACAATTACAATTCAAATAGGTACCTATTAAATATTACGAAAAATTTCCCATGCTGCCCTGCCAGCCGAACCGGTCTAGGGAATAGTGCCACCAATTTTCGAGCTCTAATTATTATACTAGCGAGTAACCGTTGACAGTGTCACCGGGTGGTTACCGTGTTATGAGTTGTGTACGTAAGTGAGGCTATGCAGACATAGTTGGCGCATACGCCACCAATATCGTAATATATTTTAAAACAGGATTTTTGGTGCATATTTTGCAAACAAGCAATCGGCCCATTTTTATTTAGAGAACTGGCTGACCTTTCGGGGCATGCCTGATCGCCCGTATGTGCGATCCGCCCCTGACTCTTACATTGTTCAATTAAAAAGCAATTTAACCATTTACCTCAACATGTATGGAAAAAAAATTATTACTTCATATTATTTTAACATTAATTGAATACGATATTAAAGTAAACTATCATTTGCAATTGGGTCATTCCACGTCAAATCAACAGTGTTTTTACCTCTTTTACTTGAATTTCGATGATTTTTGGTATATGAGTTGTGCCCATAGAGCAGATGAAAAATCCAAACTTTCAGATCTTTTGACCTTTTGAGGTTACAAGCTTAGGTTGCTTAGCTACCAATTCGTTCATCGGCCCTAACATAAGTTTTAGTGGCTTTGTTAAAAAGTGGCTTAAGGCACTTACCACACCCCACGTGATGTGATTGCGTGACATGACGCCGTTACTATGAATTGTGACGTGGGGTAGGGTGTGGCAAGTGTGTATCTACGCCATTAAAAACCATAGGAATTCATGCGTTTCGGATTTCGTCAGCGTCCGTGAGCCTTTATCTCCCATATCTTTATATTCCATCACGATCCAAAGATGACAGCTATAAATATTTGGACTACTTATGAGAGTATTTGTAAAAATGTGCTTATTTGAGAATTTTTGAAATCTTATGTTTGATCTTGAGAAACATATTTTTATGAGATCTCCAATTACGTTAAATATCATACGAAATCCTATTTATAGAGCTTTAAAATGAATCGGATTTGAGTTTTTTTTTATCACTAGTGGTTATTGAGCTATTGATATTTTTGTAATTCAAGTACATATTTACAAAATTTGACCTTTTCGTAATTTTTGAAAATTATTTAAAAAAATTCGGATGTGACCAACCTATGACTTTATTCATATATTTGAGGAATATTAAGACTAACCAATAACTGAAAAAGTCAAAAAACCGTGCACAAAGAAAAATAACAGGACTTTTGACTTTTTTACAAGAAAAAAATCCCAATTCCGATTGAGCGATTTTGATAATTTTTTTCACAGATTGTAATTAGCATAATGATTATAGTAGATATTACAATATTATAAATATTTAAAAGGCCGAAAATAAAAAAACGAAAATTGTTGTAAACTACCAAAGAACAAAGTAAAAAAAAAGTACCAATTGTGAGTAAACTACCACTTTCGGTTAGCGGATTTTGACCAAATATCATAGAATCTCTTACGCCTTATGTGAAAATTATAGATATAAAATTTCAGCTTGATAGACTTGATAGTTTTTTTAAAAAAGTTAAAAAATACACAGACACACAGCATACAGACATTTTCCATTAATCATGAAAACGTGATCAGAGGATGATACCTGATACAAATCAGTCAAAATCTCAATGTCGAATTTTCGCACGATCACAATACTTTATCCGATTAGGGCAATGTAAAAAAACCACTGACTCAAAAGATCAGGTCAGAAGGTGAGGTCAATTTTTGCTAAAAAATTTGTTGACTTGACATGGAATGACTATTATAATATTATTAATAATATTGGAATGAATATTATAAATACACATTATTATGATAGTATGGTAAATAAAAAGAAAGCAATTATGGAATTAGAATTCATGGTTTATTTTAGAATTACATTTGAGTTCCATTTAATAGCTAAACAATGACATCGAAAATTTGGAATTGATTGATTGCTGATATATTTTATCTAGAGTTTATTATTTTTAACACAAGATTTCATAATAATAGTATTGATATTTTTCACTAAGAAGTTGAACAATCAATAAAATAATTGTTTACTAGATTGTTTAGCCTCTAAGAAGATTAAATAAATTGACCTTGAATGAACAATTGTTGTATAACTGGTCTCAATCTTCCTGGAGTTCGTGTCAACAATATTTATTTCTGCCTGCTCATTTGAATTATATTGAAATAGAATATTTTTTAATTCGTTATTGATGATTTCTAATTTGTCTCACATTACAGTTTACCGAGAGATTTAAAAAAATTAAAGACATTGATATCAAATTCTAACCACCATTTGCTTTAAGATATAACAATTTATTTACAGTTACAATAAAATATTCAATTTTTAGTCCATGTATTTCTAAAAAAAACCCAACAGATTTTTGATGCAACGTTAATCGTAAATTTTTTAATCTAATCTAATTTCTTGATAGCGTTTTTAACTACATATACATTATCGAATAGCTTCACCATAGAGAAAACAAAAATCCGCGCCCTATTTTGTTAATATTTTTTTACCTTTTTGGATTGTTGCTTATGCATTTTTTTGTTTAAGTAGCATAGCGCAAAACAAAAGTCGCCAAGACAAAATTCAGTCAACTGAATTTTAAATTATTTCATTTTCAAAGTACATATGTACATTTAAAAAAAAAACTTAAAACCTAATGGGGGGGGGGGGGGGGGTCTGATATAATATAATGATGTTTGACGAAGGTAGTATGGGTAGGGGTAAATTTTACGTAATTTAGACAGGGGATAAATAATTTTGTGACGAAATGTGACAATGGATGAAGAGGACAATCATGTGACGTCATTTATGTACGACCCATTTAATAAGACAATATTTTTACGTAGTGATTTGTAAAAAGAACTTCACCGAAACTTTAAAAAATAATAAAAACATTCACAGAAAATATGAGGCGTTGCGGATACGAAGGGTGAACTCGACAAACATCGATTTAGAGAAAAGCCCATTTTAAGTTTTCTCACCCATCACGATGACGATGGTTTCTTATGTTTCAAGCTTTATTTTTATACGGTTATGATAGACGAACTCAAAAAACCATTGTATTCTAAGGAGGCAGAAGAACGGAATAGTAAAAAAAATTGACCCGATGTCGAGTTCGCCCTTCGTATCCGCAACGCCTCATATAGTCGTATATCTAGGGAACGTGCACGCTAGAGCAGCCACTAAAGACTTGGTTTCGCGAGTGCGTCGGCCTATCATCTGTCAGATTGTATACAAATGAAAAAACCACGAATTTGGCGTCGGCTAGGTCGACGCACTCGCGAAACCTAACCTTAAGTAATAATTGTGAAAAGCATTTTTTGACGCTTTTGTCTTCACTTTCACTTAATTTTTTTCTTCACTATATTATATTTATGTATTTATTATTTTATCTCTTAATTAATAAAACCTATAAATGAATAACCGTCGATTGTCTTAAATAAATAAATAAAAAAAAAACAACAAAAAAAAAGAGGCAATGGCCGCGAAATTGATGATTTGGACCACTCGTGCCTCAAGTCTCGTATTTGAAGCGATTTACGCGCCAGTAGCTGTCAAACCACCCACATGGAGCCTTCCAGTGGAGACAAGACGTCAATGGTGACCCACACAGAGGTTAGGGCTACGCCCCGGAGCCCCCATTACCCCCATCATCCCACCACACCCACACGGAGCCCCCACCAATCCACGACACTTACTCCAACCAAAACACCCAGCTATTTGCAACTGTCAATGACATCACTCGAAGGTGTGGTTCACCACTCTTCGTCCGATCACCAACAATCGATCGTCCATAGCAATGGTTACTTCATCGCTCCATACACTCCTGACAATATTCACAATGTGTAATGCGTAACATGTCTACGTTCATTTGTATACAAACTCTTCGAACGCGTCTACACGTGCATTCCCATGCTCGGTAGTACGTACGCACATAGTACGCAGTACGTAAATAGTCTACCATTTGTGTGTTAGTTTCGAATAGTCTAATGAGAAAATAATTTTTTTTTATATATGTATAGATATGTATGTATTGTATGTTTAAAAAAGAAGGCATACGACCAATGCGTACTGCCAGTTATGACGGATGTGAAACGTGGATGCTGAATTCAAGAATGTTACGTAAGATTCAGTGCACACAGAGTAGCATGGAAAAATGTATGCTCGGTATAACAAGAAGAGATTGTAAGGGGAATATATGGGTAAGAAGCATGACCAAAGTGGCAGATATAGTGGAACGTGTGAAAAAGTTGAAGTAGACACGTAGCGAGAAGAATAGTTGATGGACTCATACCGGAATGGTATCCGAGAGGATGTGAATGAAAGCAAGGTAGACCGAACGGACGATGGGATGATGAATTGAGAAAAATGTTAACTGGATGCATATTGCTCAAGACAGACAGGAATGGAAGAGGATTGGAGAGGCTTTCATCCAGCAGTGGATTAGGAATGGCTGAAAATGATGATGTATTGTCATTATGTTGGTTGTGCAATATGTATTTTCAAGCGTCGGCACATTTTTTTTGTCAAATTCCTCGAACGATTAAAACATATCGACTATCTTGTCGTATTTATCTCTTATCGACGCACTAGTATGTCTACATCGTTATTCCATTGCGATAAGTATTATTTGAAATTTTTATCTTTGTATAGTGAATCAAAATGAAATATGGGCAAAATTTTATTTCAATGTATGAAGACATAGTAGGCTAATAGCTAATTGCTAATGTATAAGCTATAAGACCCGTAACGCACTAGGCAGCCCAGCTGCGCAGCCACAACGATGTTAGAAAATTTATGTGGCTGCCTGTTTGATAACGCACTAGGCAGCCACAAGTACGGGCTCCGATACGCAGCAGTCAGACAGGCAGCCACTGGCTGCCGCAGCCAACACGAGATGTATTTGACAAAGCATGTATGTGGCCGCTTGTGTGATGCACGCACCAGCAGCCTGGCTGCTCGGCAGCCAGTCAATTCACGTTTGTCATTTCAGATTTTCAGCCGCTTCGGCTGAAAATCTGAATAAACAAATCCATTTTCTTTCAAAAAATTATAAATTTTGCACTAAATTCAACGAAAAAGATAAAAATATATAAAAAAAAAATCTTGCCAATGTTGCGCGCTGGAAACAATTTATATGAAACTATTTTCAACAAATTATTTGCATCTACACACATATGTATGTACATACAGTACAAAACGATCCGAGATTACGAACCAAATATTGCATTGAAAATATGTTGTATCTACGATGTTACGAACTTGCCGGTAAATTTCTGAGAAACCGTTCGGTCGGTAAAACGGTCCTTTTTGAAAATGCACATGAAATGTTCCCGAGAAGTTATTGTTTAAAATGTCAACTAGCTTGCACGAGCACACAGTAAATAATTTTGCCTTCGGAGAAATATAGATAGCTATCTATTATTTTAACTGATACACCTAGACTGACCGACTGGGGAAGACCGGCTTGAAGGGTGCATTGTGGGAAATTTTTCATAAAAGAGTTGTCACTTGAATTTTTTTTGCTTGTTATTATTAGTTGGTTCGATAAAGTGCTGTGAAGATCATTTAGCTTTGACTGTTCGTCAGCGAGTCGAGTTTTTGTTTTCTCATGTGCACTATGTCTTTCGACACCGAACAATTAATTAGGGAGGTGGAAGCTAGAAAATCATTGTGGGATATATCATCTGAAGAGTACAGTAATCGGGACCGCAAAAAAAGTAATTGGGAAGAAATTACAGCCATAATGTCACTGACACTGGCGTTCTGGCTGCCACTTTGGCTGCTTGAACTGGGTGCACATTTTCTGGCTGCCGCAGCCATGGCTGCCTAGTGCGTTACGGGCCCAAAAAAAGACTGAGAGATAAAACTTTTTCGTAAACAGGGCTGATTTTTTTAACGTAATGTTGAAATAATCGGTTCTGTTTTTTATTAACAGTGAATTCATCACTACATATACGAGTGGGCTAACACTATCGATAATTATGATTTATTGGGGGGATAAAATAGTTTTCAGTTTTCAATTTTCAATGGAAAAAAATTGGTGTATGTCAAGCATTTCCGGTGGATAAACAGACTTAAGGGTTTTATATTGATTTTTGGTATTGTAATGTGCAGGTTTTGTCGCATGCAATGCTTATTCCATATTTCTAATATATGAGCCCTTATTTTTGATAGTGGTGTATGTCCATTTTTATAATCGACTGAATTCTTTAAAAACTAATATAATTATCGTATCTGTTTGTAACCGAAACTACCATTTACTCAAAATTGGACTTACACCACTTGCAAAAATAACAGCTCATATATCTATGTAAATATATACCTATACATACTAAAGGCTGATTTAGACCAGGCTAGTGTCTACATATGTATGTATACATACATATATCAATCTAAATATACATATACAGTCAACCCTCCTATAGCGTACACTTATATAGTGTTTGCGGCGGTTTTTTGTATAGCGGTCCCTTCTATAGCGTACATTAAAAAAAATGCAATATTTTCAAGGTCAAATTAGAATTTTCATAAATATATTATTAACCCTTTTGCTGCTACAACAACGATATATCGTTGTTATGAAAACGTCGAGAACTGCTAACAACGATCGATCGTTGTTGACGTCATAATGGTCGTATTTGAATATTTTCTGTGCACGTCAGGGGTATGAAACAATTTATACAATACATATATATTATTATTATATAAAATGGACCGAAGGATATATAGGACATACGTGTAGGTTTATAAATTCCAAAAACTTTATTTTAATATCTGGTTAAGATTTAAATAATAATAAACCTAAATTACATAAAATTACAATCTGTCGGCCCCCGAGTCATTAAAAGCTATTCGTTTTATTTTATCTTATAAATATGAATAAAATTCATATAATTATTAATTTTAAAAACAATATTGAATTATTTATTTATCTACATAAAAAAAAATTTATATTGAAATAAAAGAGAAAAAAAAGAAGAAAAAAAGAAACCAATTATAATATCAAAAAATGTAAAAAAAGAGGAAAAAAACATACACACACACACACACATATGAAATACAGTTAAAATATACAAAATAAAATATATGTAACATGATAAATATATGAAACATATTAAAATAATGATTTGCAATATTTTAAATGTTCTGATTAACAATTGCCATGAAGACCTTTTTCACATATAACGCATATACATACATAGTACGTGATCTTTTAACGGGACCACCATCCTTTCTACTTCAAACAACACAAACTTTTTCTTTGCGTTCGGGTAGTTTTATAATTCCAATATTTGTATATTGTATGCGATCAGGTGAATCAGATGAAATTTTTTTTCCTCCATCCAATTTTTTTCAATAATTTGTATAATTTGAGATATGAATTGATACCTTGATAATCTAGGTTCATTTCAATTATTTTTATGTATTATATACGAATTTAGAATCATTCTTGAAATTATGCTAAACACGACTTTTTTCCAATATTTCACCGATCTTCGTTCATCCATATATGTACACACAATTCATCATGTCTGACGTGTCTACACCACCCATGTATTTATTGTATGTAATTAATTATTGCAGATAACTTCGTTGTAGTCTGGACTTGTCCTTGGATACATTTTGTTATTGTCGTATTTTGTGCTTGTTCAAATGTGGATAATAATAACACAGGTTTCCTATGGGATGGTTTATCACGATACCCCGTTATTAAAATTTCATTACTTCTGTAATGTTTAGAAGTCTTCACTGGCATTAATTGTTTTACTCCGTTTGGGATCCCCAATCTATTTTTTCTCAATGTTCCCGTTATATAAGTTCTGCATTTAAACAGATATCGCGCCAGAGGAATACTAGTAAAAAAATTGTCGGTAATAAGATGGTAGCTTTTTCGTAAACAACCGCACATTTCAAGTAAATTTTTTAATACAACATGTGCAAGTTTCAATTTTTTTATGGGAGCTCTTCAAATTGTGGTGGATTTGGATTATTCTCAAAATCTTGATCCAAAAATACTTCCGTAAATGCTGCTGAAATTTCTGGTTCGTCATCATAGTCGATTCCCTGTTTATTGGATTCAATTTCGGGTTCAATTTCAATATCGGAGTCATACAAAGAGTTATTTGGAGGCCACTTTCAGAATCACTAGAACTGCTAATTTGTCGAGTTACTCGGCGAGGAGCTATTACTACACTTTCGTCACTATCACTGTCCGTTATCATTTTGCAGGGTTAAAAGAAATAGAATAATAAAAAAAAAACAATATAAAACCGTTTTCTATTATACATAGAAATTAATTGCAACTAAAATGTGTTCAAATGTTTACGATACCTGTTGAACGATACGATGTTGAAAATAGATCGCATATCGATTGATAATAAATCGATCATAAGCTGTCACCCCTAGTGCATCTCACTCTGAAGCTCGCATTTACGAGTACAAAAGAAAGAAAGAGAAAGAGAAACCACTTCCGCGATAAAGTATAATATCGCCCCGTGATTTCGGCCAATGAATTAAATATGCAAGGTCAATGACGCCTCGCGCGTGTAGCCACGTGCCATTGTTATCAAACTAAACACATGCAAGGTCATTGGAAATATAAAAATGGGTAAAATGTTTGATTTGCTTCAAATCGCAAAATACAATTAAAAAAACTTAACCCCAAATTTTGTATGGGTGCCTAACTTTCTATAGCGTTTTTTCCTATAGCGTGGTCCCTATCTCAACGCTATAGGAGGGTTGACTGTACATATATTTGGACAATTGGTGAACATAATCGGATGTAAAGAATAATGAAACTAGGATGGAGCGCTTTTGGAAGAATGAACATAGTTTTTAAATCCAACATCCCACTGTGTTTAAAAAAGAAGCATACAACCAATGCGTACTGCCAGTTATGATGTATGGATGTGAAACGTGGATGCTGAATTCAAGAATGTTACCATAAGATCCAGTGCATATAGAGAAGCATAGAAAGATGTATGTTTGATGTAATAAGAAGCGATCGTAAGAGGAATACATGGGTAAGAAGTACATATAACAAAAGTGGCAGATATAGCCGAACATGTGAAAAAGTTGAAGTGGACACATAGTAAGAAGAATGCATGGCAGATGGAGGCGAAAAATAATGGAATGATATCCAAAAGGATGTGAAAGAAAGCAAGGTAGACAGAGTGGACGATGGGCTGATGAATAATTGTGAAGAATATGTGGAGTCAATTGGATGCAGATTGGAGAGATTGGAGAGGCCTTCATCCAGCAGTGGATGGTGAATGGCTGAAAATGATGATGATGATGATCATCTAGAAACACTAATAGTATACATACATATGTACATATATGATATTATTATTACAGTACATATTGCCAGTGGCGGACTGGGACTGAAATCAGTGCTTGCCAGGAGTCAAAGGGGGCCCACCCAGGGTTAAAAAAATTTATCTCCCCCCCCCATATAACAAAATTTTCTTCTTTTCATCACGCTAAAAATAAAGGGTAAAAAATTTTTTTTTTCAAAAATGAACGAATCAAAACTCAACTCGTATGCATAGCATAGCTCGACATTTACTTTGACTTAATTTTTTTTTTTAGATGAAAACTGACTGAAACCACTAATTTTTTTTTTGCCAATCCAATTTTGGAACCACTGGAAAGAAATTTTTTGAGAATGGCTTGTTATTTTGCAACAGTGTGGGGAAGATTTTTCATCATCAATGATAATATGTAAAATCATTATTTATTGAGAAAATAATTTTTTTGTCGAACGTTTTAAAATTTTATGAAGAAAGGTAATCATGATTTTCAAATCAAGTTTAACCCATGTTCAGATTTTGTCTCGTAAAGTTTCTTACCTTGGTCGGACGGTCTAAATCCTCAAATAATTTATTCAAGAAACAAATTAAAAAAAAAAATCAAAATCCCCGAAATTATGGTATTTTCAAGTTGGTAAAGATGAAATGGATGTTTCTGTAGAAAAATTTGAAAAGCACTGGTTCGAAAGATTCATCTAATGATTTTTCATCTTATACAATGCCGAGGATATGTGTTTCACGGATGTATAGTTATTTTTTATCCCAAGAGGTTAAAAATATTTTATTTTTGTAATTGAATTCCGAGTTCAAAGAGTTAAAAAGTGCAATTATATTTTGCAATTTTTTTATTTTTATTAATTAGAATATACACGTACTACACGTCTTACTGGCAATCAACAGAAATACAAAATTTATAATTTAAAATACATAATCTTGAGGTTGAAAATGGGCCCGCGCAAAAGGGCCCATGGAAATGGGCCCACGCAAATGTTGAAAACTTACATTTCGACCCTTAGGCCCGTAACGCACTTGGCAACCTGGCTGCGCGGCCATGGCCGCGGCGGCCACAACGATGTTAGAAAATGTATGTGGCTGCCTGTTTGACGACGCACTGAGGCAGCCAGGAAACTCTGGCTGCGCGGCCACAGGTACCGGCTCCGATACGCAGCAGCCAGACAGGCAGCCACTGGCCGCGCAGCCAGGCGGCCAAGTGCGTTACAGGCCTTATAAAAAAAGTTAACCGATCCTTGGGCTGTAAAAGCAGGTATTAGTTCTTTGTGTATATCGTAAGAAATTTGTTTTGTTGAAATACCCAAAGTGCAAAATCCTGTAAATTTTTACACACGTAAAATGAAATAGTTAAAAAGTTATTTAATTTTACTGAGGGCCCATATTTTCTAACAGATAGCGGGGCCCACTTGCCATCAGGCAATGTCGCTTGTATGGCCAGTCCGCCACTGCATATTGCCAAAAAAATAAAATGTATCCATTCTGGAGAAAGTTAATATTATATATATAATAGCCGAAATCCGTCTGTCTGTCTGTCTGCTGATAACGCTCGCTGAGGAAAAATTATTAAAAAACCACCAGAAAGAGTGGGGGATCGAACCCAGGACCGCAAGCTCGAGAGTAATCACGCTAACGCTATACTCTATCGCCCTTGGTCGATTTAGTCCTTTTTTTTTAAACATTACCTATAATTAAAATAAATAGGAAATTAGGAAAAATAATTAAAAAACCAGAATGAGTGGGGATCGAACCCGGGACGCCAGGTCGGGAGTTATCGCGCTAACGCATACTCCACGGCCCGTTGTTGATTTGGTCCTTTTTTTTTAACATTACCTATACAAGGGATCGTGACTGCTAATAATACATAGATGGCGCTATAAAAACTATTAATTTTTTTTGTCACTTACAACCGTGCGATCAATTAGTGAGGATCTCTATTAAAAAAGCGCTTTACGTAATTTAAAATTCAGCGGGCGTTGATATTCAACGGGCTTACACTAGTGTAATAATAATAGCCGAAATCCGTCTGTCAGCCTGTCTGCTGATAACGCTCGCTGAGGAAAAATTATTAAAAAACCACTAGAACGAGTGGGGGATCGAACCCATGACCACAAACCCAGGCTCGAGTTACTCGCACTGATGCTATTTGCTATTGCCCGTTTTCGATTTTGTGCTTTTTTTTTTAAACATTACCTACAAAAGGGATCGACGTCAAGAAAGTCTGCTTTACCTACATACCTACTTACCTACCTACATTACCTACATATAGATGACACTATAAAAACTATAATTTTTTTTGGTTTTTTTACTTACAAAATTATAATTATTATATATATAATATAATAAAAATAAGGTATAAAAAAAAATTATCGACCTGGTTATTAATTAAATTATCGAAATTATCGTTACCGTTGGATCAATTAGTGGGGACATAGATGGCGCTAAAAAACTATTTTTTTTTTTACAAAATCACTTACAAAATTATAATTTTTTTCGAGTGGGTATCGATTGGGTATTATAACGCGCCATAGATGGCGCATTGTTGTATAGATGCAACAACTATAAAAACTATTAAATTTAATATATAATTTTCCAGTACGGGTGATGAGAACGCTCCGTTGATATTCAACGGGCTTACACTAGTATGTAATAAAAATACATTAAAAGAACTAAGTTATTCAAGAAAAAAATTTCAAGTGTTTCAAGTGAAAAAAAGTGTTTCAAGATTCCTTGACACGAGTGTGTCAAGATTCCTGAATTAATTTCGGTACAACTCCTTACTGACAGACCCAAGGTCTTTAAATATAGTATCATTTCATTATTACAATAGCACTTGCTATATTCTTGTAATCGAATAATAAAATTTAATGTATTTACATATATATGTATGTATATTTTTTTTTTTTTTAGATTGTCACTCTAAAAATTGAAAATAAAGAATATTTATTGGAATCGGGTGGCCATATTCTTTATATGAAGGTAATCAAACTAACACATAACTCATGTTGTATGTCTCCATCTTGTAAGTTGTATTTATAATCCATAATTATAAATTTTATTACAGTTGGATGTCCCAGATGCACCTTTGCTCTCTATTTTATCTCTCAATCCTTCTTGCAAAGACAAAATAGTAAGATATTATTGATATTCATTCATAATTGGTTAAGTGTTACACACATGAAGTTGTTACTGTTTTTAATTTACACATTACATCTTGTAGAAACCAAATAACATAATTGCATTACTATGCGTAAATAAGTCAAATGTTACGATAACCGGATTGGGAAAAACGCACCAAATTCTTTTGGCATCTGTAAGTTTTGTTTGATCAAATGAATTTCTCAATTCAATCTGTTAAAATTATATGTTTAATATATATTTTTTTCAATTACAGAATATTCTGTCACTATTCGATCATCATAGACTCAAAAATAGAGATTGTCTCATGGTAAACAACATAATTTGCTCGATCACCATAAAAAAGGTAATGAAATATGTTAAATCTTTAAAAAAAGCTGTAGGTATCAATGATAATATAATCATTGTGATCTCTAAATATCTTTCAGGTTTCTCCAATGAAAATAGATGTAAACCGAAACAAAAATCCAAATATGAGAGATAGTTTATTAAACCATGACTCAAACGTTGATGATATTCACGGTATGCCTACACAAGTTTTAGATTCCATATCCAATGCCGAGACGCAAATAGAAAGCTCGCCAATTTTACTTAGTAAAACCAGTCATAGAGTATTTAACAGAACTAATGCTAAACAGTTGAAATTCAATGGTAATACATCTTTTGGTTGCAAATATTTAAATATCAGTGATAAAATTGACGAATCCGGTGTTACAATTGGTTGTGGTACGTCATTTGAAAATAATATTGATATTCAAGAATCTCAAAACTTGTTAGCAGATTATAATTCTCCTTTTGTGAATGACTCTGTTGACTTAACGCAAACTGAAGTAATTGAAAAATGTAATGAAAACAAATGGAAAAAGAAGTTAGCGAATGATAATGATGATGATGATAGTTCGACAGATATTGATGAATTTGAAATTAACACAGAATTGCCAAAAATTCTCTCGACTCAAAGTAACACCAATTGTATTGATAAAAAGTATGATAGTAAAGTTGTAAATGATCCTTATGAAATTTTGACTCAAATTGAGATAAATTCCTCTGCAACATCGAAATCTATAAATACTAAGTTGAATATTCGAAATAAGACATTAACTGAAAATAAAAAGAAAATGTCTTTGGATATTGATGATCTGTATAATGCTCCAATAATATTTTCAGAAAAGGATAAAACTTGTCCGGAAGTAAATGATTTGCATGATTTACCAACGCAGATTATATCAACCAAGGAAAAAGATAATGCTTATTCAGAGATAAATGATGTGTACGACCTACAAACGCAGATTTCGTCAACCAACGAAAATGAAAATAAATCTGATAAAAACAAGAGAGGTTTACGCATCACGCGAGATATGTTGAAAATGCATTTTGATGATAGTACCGAAAATATAACCATAAACAATGAGCTTTCGAGTATTGAAAAATCTCTTAACATATTAAACTATGCTAACAACAGTAAAAAAGTCGATCAAATCAGTGCATACGATGACGATGACCCTTTTTATCCGTGCACTCAAGATATTTACAATGTTTTGAAGCCATCTCAAGCGAGTGAGTCTGCTGTAAAAAAATCGTCTCGCAACACCACTGGAGTATTTTTAATTCCACAAAATAATTTAAACGTTGACAAAAATAGTAAAAAAGTCGATCTAAACAGTGCACACGATGACGATCCATTTTATCCGTCCACTCAAGACATTTACAATGACCTGAAGTCGTCTCAATTGGGTGAATCGCCTGTTAAAAGTGTATTTCTTATTCCGCAAAAGAAATCAACTGTACCTAAGAAAATTACAAAAATAGATCATAGCAGTGCCCAAGATGAGGTTTCCCATTACCCGACCACCGAAGCTCTTTACGGTGAATTGACGCCTAAAGTGAGTAATTCCATTGTAAAAAAATTGCCCCCTAACTGTCGAGAATTTATAATTCCACAACGTAATTTGACTGTGGCTAAGAAAGATAAAAAAGTCGAAAAGAAAAGTCCCCACAATGATGACGATCCTTTTTATCCGTGCACTCAAGATATTTTCAACAAGCTGAATGCATCTCAATTGAGTGAGTCTGTTTTGAAAATTTCGCCTGCTAAAGGCGAAGAATTTGTAATTCCAAAAAGAAATTTGACCGTTGTGAAACAATCGAACAGTAAAAAAAATTACTATATGTGCACTCAAGATATAGAACACGATTTGTGCACTCAGAAGGACGTATCCTCGAATGCGATCAACAGACCGTCTGCCTCCAAGATGCAATCATACATAAATGACAGTTTAAAGGATTTGCAAGATTCTATACCGAGTTCGCAAGAGAGCGACGGTGATTCGATTATGTTTCCCACTTTAAAATTTCAAACCCATTCTACTCCAGAGAAGAGCTTTAAATATTCAACTCTAGACATAGAACTTCCAGATTCCCCGCTGATTAAACGTTATTCAAAAATGGATTTTGTGCCAGAGTCTCCATTGGTTTCGGAATCGGAAGACGAAATAGAATCTAGTCCTCCCATTACTTATAGATCAAAAATTCCCGCGAAACGTAAGGCAAAAGCGAAAGAACCAGCTAAATCTAAAACTGAATCTAACCCTCGTAAAATAAGCCAAAAAGATGATAAAAAGATAAGTAGTAAAAGAGAGACTGTTAATAAAAAAGACACCAACAAAAAGAAGGGTGAAATTAAAGATAAAATTCTTCATTCCAACCCGGAAGTGGTTTTACAGAGATTAAAGATTCCTACAGTGACTAACAATATGTATGAAAAAAAACAGGAAAGAAAACGTAAAGGTGATAAACCCGTCGAGAATGTAAAAGAAAAACTACCGAGAGTAACTAATAATCTCCGTAGTTCATCTCGGATCCAGAATGAAAAATCTTCCCTTTCACGAAAAATAATGGTCACTGGTGCATCATTAGGTGTGAAAATCCATGACATTGTTAACAGATTAGGTATTATACATTTGGTTTGTTAACATTTTGAAATCTATGTATGACTCTTGGTGGTATTTGTATCTTAAAATACGTTTGTTTGAATCTTTTTCAGGTGGAGAAATTGTACAGAAAGACGGAGACGTTCTTGTAGCTGAGAAATTTGGTCGAACGTTTAAATCGATGATGTCGATTTCTCACGGAATACCCATAGTTACTCCTCGTTGGTTGATTGATAGTGATCGATGTTCCCGATTCCTAGGTAAATAAAACTGTGGCATCTTTTCAGGACTCATCATTTTCAGCTGTTCACCATCCGCTGCTGGATGAAGGCCTCTCTAATCCTCTTCCATTCCTATCTGATTTGAGCAATCTGCATCCACACATTCTTCTCAATTCATCAGCCCATCATCCACTCGGTCTACCTTGCTTTCTTTAAAATCCTCTCGGATACCATTCCAGTATTTCTCGCATTCATCTGCCATCCATTCTTCTTGCTATGTGTCCACTTCAACTTTTTCACATGTTCGACTATATTCATGCTTCTTACGATTATTATTATTATTCCTCTTACGATCTCTTCTCGTTATACCGAGCATACATTTTTCCATGGTTCTCTGTTTGCACTGGATCTTACATAATAATATTCTTGAATTCAGCACATTCACATCCATACATCATAACTGGCAGTACGCATTGGTTGTATGCTTCTTTTTTAAACACAGTGTGTTTTTGGATTTAAAAACTATGTTCATTCTTCCAAAAGCGCTCCATCCTAGTTTCATTCTTCTTTACATCCAGTGATGTTTTCCAATTGTCCTAGGTATAAATAATTATCAACTATCTCTACAATATGGTTAGTTTTATTAAAATTAATTCTTAATTTTAATTTTAATTAAAATTATTTACATATATTCTATATTGTAAATCTGAAATAGTTAATATCACAGTTATTTCCAACCTTGTATGATTGTGAATAACAATAAATTAACCATGGTAAACATCAGAATTTAAATTAGTTTGACGAATGTTGCGAGTATTGCCCTTTGAAAATCGACGAACATTCATTATTACAAGTGGGTTAACAAAAACGGTAACTATGGGCTATGGAGAAAAAAATTAAATAATTCGTATTTTTAATTAAAACCAAAGAAGTATATCGAACGTTCCTGACAAACAACACTTTTGTATCGATACTAAGTCAATGCCCGTTGACAGTGACATTGGATGGTTATCATTTATGTATGTACCTATGGTGTATTTATGTAGTAGTTCAAAATGTAGTAATGATTGAAAAATGCGAGCGCTACCCGTGATATGAGTATCTACGTATGTCTACGTGCTGTGAGTGTATGTGAGCGTTTCGCAGCTACCCAGGCAGAACCTTGTGCTACTATATATGCATAGTAATTGATAAACATTTTATTTAATTATAGACACAACATCGTATTTGATACACGACAAGGAATACGAAACTAAATATTCATTCAAATTCGAAACCTTATGGAAGATTCCAAGAAAAAAATTCCTCAAAGGATGGACCATATTCATTACACCGTCTATCCAACCGCCACCATTGGAAATGGAAGGTACACATGCAATTTTGATTAAATTTTCAATCGGCGTTTCATATCACTACTTCTATGTGTATACATTCAATTTTATTTAATATAATACATATGTATAATCAATTTCAGAAATCATCAGATGCAACGGAGGGGTGTGCTGTTTGGAAAACAGGCCAACCAACGTACCAATTACGAATATGAAGAATTCGTTTACCGTTTCGTGCTCGAAAGATAAGAACATTTACAAAAATTTACCTAAGCCACACTTAACCGTGGATGCTATATCGGTCGCTGTATTCACACGAGAATTAGATTTTAAAAAATACATTCTAAATGCAAACCAGTGATTAATGTTAAATTTGTATAGATTGAAATACATATGTTTTTTTTTTACTTTTACCATTACTAAAGTACAAACTATTACGAATTAAGTGTTACATGTATGTAAATGTATTGTACAATATATATATTTATATTTATATATATTAGTTATCGTTGCTAATGTCTAAATAATATCAATTTACATATGTATTACGAATTGTTATTACACAAATTCAACAACATGTTCAATATCTAATAGTCACTGAAAAAAAATTTAAGCTCTTGATAAGTGGTACAATGCTGGACATCGAAATAAAAAAAAGCTTTATTTAAAATTAGTTTATAAACAATATATTATAAAAATATGTATATGGAAATAAATCACACTTTTACATATACATTAACTCAAAATGGAATTGTATTTTCAATAATACACAGCCTGAACACTTAAAAATACATACTGAAACTCGAATATTATTTCAAACGTCGCAATTTTTTTGTTTGTACTGGCCGTTTTTATTCAGAATATTGAAAAAAAAACACGATTTTTGTTATGTATGCAAATACATATAAACTGTATCTTGATTTGATATAATTATATTTTAAAAACTCACTTTAATTTTTTAACAAGGATATACAAACTGTAAATTAAATCTCCTTCATCATGAATCAATTGTAAAAATTCATATCAACAAATTCGAGATTTATGTCATATTTGAAGTTCCTAATATTGAAAATTTGCTTTCAAAAGTGACGATAAAAGTCGGTTAATCCGTTTTATCGATTTAATGTGTCAACTACTTATACTGATCATTCCGTTTTAAAATAAATAAAAAAATAATTATATATGTATTGTTTCCATCGATCACTCCATTAGACTGCGCTCGTGATTAACAAATTGCAAATAATTTGAGACGTGTGCACTTTTAGACTTATAAACGACGTGCAAAATTTACTAAGCGAGTGCGAATGTTATGCTTGTGGATTTTTCGTCATTAGTGCGATATCAGAATCCATCATATCCTTGACCAGTTCGTTAAAAGTCACTTTGGGTGTCCAACCCAACTCGTTCTTCGCTTTTGTCGCGTCGCCGTGCAATAAATCCTTAAAAATATAAATTTAATATATTTCAATACGATTTCACCATCACAATGTGAAATGAATGTTACACTTACAACTTCAGTAGGCCTGTAGTATTTGGGATTGACTTTAATTAATATTTGGCCAGATTCAGCATCACGACCCACTTCATTGTCACCTTTACCCTCCCATGTAATGCTACGATTCACGTGTTTGAAAGCCGCTACTACAAACTCGCGTACGGATCTCGTCTCTCCCGTTGCTATAACATAATCTCCGGGCTTATCTTGTTGTAACATCATCCACATAGCCTGTAATAAAGACATATTTTTTATTATAAGAGCTCTTATGTATGTCGATCGCGGCCGTATTCGCAATTCGCAATAATGAAATTGAAACTGCTATTAAAGACATAGAATCACAATCATAATCAATGATTGGTCACACAAATGGATATACATATATGTAGCTCTGTGTCAAAACGATGATGAATTTCCAGATTTTTTTGAGCCATCACTATAATTCACCAGTAAGAGATTGAATACAAAATAGATCATGAATATATCATTTAAAACTCAATTGGAGGCTCTCCAAAGACTTGTTAACCGATCTGAAATCGATCCGGAGAGTTGATAAATTGATCATTTTGAATTTAGAACTGTAAGGAAGAAATCAGAATATAATTGAGATGATTAATAGCATTAATGCCTAAAGATCAATTTCCCATGTTGATCAAACATCTTCAACAACGAAACTTTGGTCACTTTCCAAATATGACCATTTGCAATTTTGTCCCAGTTTCAATTTTAGCTTTGAAAAATAAGAGGTAGAAATTAAAAAGGTTATGGAAAACTGATGCCAGATGAGGATTTAAAAAAAAATCTAAGATCAATATCTAATAAAGATACCGGATACAATACAATACAATAAAGATACCGGACAATTCCGGTATCTTTATTTTCCACTTTAATTTAAATACCTATATAAAAAATATTGCGGAAAAAGTTGGAGATTTTCAATGTGGAAAAAAACTATACGGGAAAATGAAATTATAATGTTGCAATTCGATCTATTCCCAATAGCTAGGGCGTTAGAAGAAGATTTTTGGAAGTACATAATATGTTTGTCAGGCGGGGAAAAATATTCAAATATCAAAAACTGCAATGAATATAACCATTCTTGTTTTGGATCCGCATTCTTATGTGAATCGACTTTTTCATATTTAAAGCTAACGAAGGCTAATCTAATCATATAAAAAAAGTCGATCGCAACAAGTTAGCCATCCTTGGTATATACAATTCTAATACAAACGTATGCTCGAACCTCGACATAGTCTTTAGCATGTCCCCAGTCCCGTTGGCTATCTAAATTTCCCAGCTCCAAGCATTCCATCTGACCGAGATTGATCTTAGCCACGCCGCGGGTAATTTTCCTGGTGACGAAGCTCTCACCGCGTCTCGGCGACTCGTGATTGAACAGTATCCCGTTCGATGCGAACATTCGATACGCCTCTCGATAGTTTATGACGATCCAGTATCCGAACATCTTCGCGCAAGCTGCATCAAAAACAAATACAATTAAACGCATTCACAAATACTATCATTTACATCTCGACGATTGCTACCGTAAGGTGATCGGGGATAGAACGGTGTCTTTTCGGATTGAGGAGCCGGAGCGCTGCCGTATAGCTCCGACGTCGAAGCCTGATAGAACCGAGCGTACGGTTCTCCGGCACTTCGGATCGCTTCCAACAATCGGAGGGTACCTAAAGCGTCCACTTGTGCGGTATACTCGCTCAATTCAAAGGAAACTTTGACGTGACTTTGGGCCGCTAAGTTGTAAACTTCCGTTGGCTTCACCTATGTTTCAGAAAATTAATCAGTTATTATTGTAAATTAATATGTATGTATATTGTTGGATTGATTATGTTTTAAGTTATTAGGACCCGTGAAATGATCGAGATGAGGCAACTTCCATCGGTCATGTCTCCATAGTGCAGTTGCATACGTCCCTGTCGGTGACTCTGAGGATCTGCATATAAGTGTTGTATGCGTCCCGTGTTGAACGAACTAGATCGGCGAATCACCCCGTGCACTTCATAGCCCTTGTCTAATAAAAATTCAGCTAAATAAGATCCATCCTGAAAACAAACAATATTCAGTATAAATGGAACTCAAAAAATTAAATTAAAATCCTAATACAATAAACTAAGATATCCAATTTACTAAATTTATTCGAGTAGTTAAAGAGTTATAGCAAAAGCAAAAACGCTCCCTTGTAGGTAGTAGTAGTATTTATTAAGCATTTTGAAAGATTTGTTTGCTAATGAAATTAAGATTATTTTGAAGTAGTCAATGCCCGTCGACAGTGTCATCGGGTGGTTATCATTTATGTGTGTGTATTTAGTTGTTCAAAATTTAGTAAATAGTTGAAAAATGTGAGTGCTTCGCGCTACCCGTGTATGCGAGCATTCCACGGCTACCCAGCCGACCAGGCGGACCCTTGCGCTACTAGATATACATAGTAACCAGTAACCATGTTTGTGAGTTAGTGAGGTTATGCAGCGTGAGCGCTGCGCGCAACCCGTGTCGTGTGTGAGAGTGAGCGCATGTGTGTGTGGTATGCGAGCGTTCCACAGCTAAGCTACCCAGCCGGTCAACCAGGCAGAATCTAGTAATGTGTGAAAATATTCTTATTGTACAATTTTCACATGCAAGTTACTTCTAGACAAATCTATTTGTAAATACAAGCACGATATAGTAATTTTAACATTTTTTAAATTTCCATACAAATATTTCTTTCCTCATTTTACATTATGGCTCATACATATTATTCCTTTAAAACTAGTTCATACAATAATTTTCCAATATCAGGAAAAGTGTAAGTACCAATGTGTTTATTTAGTGCAAGATAAACTACATATCTATGTACACACTATTTTATCGGCGTTATCTTTAGCACGATTTATTACTAATACTAAAAACTCGCGATATTTCTGAAATAAAAATCTCTATGATTTTTACCTATAACATGTTTCAGCACATACAGTACACAATATTAAATATTTGTGCAAATCTATTATGGAAATGAATGTTGATTTTGAAATTCGTTAGTGCGAGCACAGCTTTAGTAATCTGAAACGTATGCGTAAATAATTGTTATGAATGAAACGTTCAGTGTGTGTTCAACAGCGAATGAAACCTTTGTTAATATTTGTATGAAGTGATCGATGATTTATTTTGAATGATGATGACGGGACGTATAATGTTGGCAGTGACCTGTCCAGTGATGCCTGTGATGAGAGCGACACGTCTTTCACTCGCCATTATCTCTAACTTAATGACCGGCCGGCGCGGTTGTAAACGCGCCTTTAGTCACACTGACACTGACACTGACACACTGTTGACAGCTCGTTTTTTAAACATTTTGCGCGTTAAGTTGCCGCACTGCGTGTTTATTGTTTTTTTTTGCGTTAATTTGAGACGAATTTATGTCATTTTTAATGTTGATAAAATGGTAAATTGATAAATTATTATTTGTGCAATTTATCTATTTGGGACGCGATTCAATTGAGATTTAATCACAATAAAACATCGTCTATATGAATTTGTACGTACGTGTTCACACATAGAAAAGTAAGATGCTGTAAAGGTTTGGTTTCGCAAGTGCGTCGGCCTAGCGAATGCCAACCCCGTGTTTTTTTTTGTATAGAATTTGACAGGTGGATGGAAAGCTGGCCACGGCCACATGGGAAAGAGGGGTTCGGGGAACTTAGTGGCCGCGGCCAGCTTTCCATTCATCAGTCAAATTCTATACAAAACAAACCACCAAGTTGGCGTCAACCAGGTCGACGCACTCGCGAAACCAACCTTTTACTCGATGCTTAAATTGTTCAAAAATCATTATTATTGAGTTTTTTCCGACTTCAAATATTAATGACTCTATTTACAAAGAAAATTTGAAATTTCAATGTGCTAGTTTTAAGTTATAAAATATCGCAAAAACGTTTTTATTACTATAAATTTTCGTATGGGGACGAAAAACGAAAGGTGAAACACACAACCCAAATTTACACGCCATCATTATTAAACCAAATGTACGCACGCGCCAATCGTGTCTAAACAACATTCATAACACGGTAACCACCCGGTGACACTGTCAACGGGTACTCGCAGTATTATACATTTAGTCTTTAGCCCATAACTTATTTTTCTTTATTATTATTTTTATATATTCACTTACCGTTATTGTTAGCTCACTCATATATCAATAATGAACAACCGCTGATCGTCCAAAGGCAGTAATCTAGCTAATAATAATGTCGTAATTCAAATTTGAAACAATTAGTCGGAGAGATCTGTATGAAATTCTTACAAAACATTAATAAATAAAAATGATTTATGTACTTAAAATAAAATCAATTTATTTAAAATAAATATTGTATTTACACTCGTATAAAATGTACAGTAGTAAAAAAATTGGCAACATGTGTATTTCGTCACATTCAAATTTCCTCAATAAGCTCAATAAAAAATGTATAAAAATACTTCATTATCGCTATTTTGTTCAAAATATTGTTTCTAATGGGTACATCTGGTACATACATATGTACAATTTACAACTCTTTCCAGATCTGAGCCTCACTTTTTATTTAAAAAAATAAATAACAATACTTTAACTTCGACTCTCATCACGGAATGGTTACTGGTATGAACCTTTGTGGATCCCCCAGTTTGGGATTAAACCTTATATTGACTTTAGTATCACCATCTCCTACTTCAAGGAAAGAGTTCCAATCGACCATATAATAGAATCCGTTCCTCCTCGGAGGTGGTAGTTCAGCTTCAGAAGGATCATCATCGGCCATACTACCTCCAAAAGAACTCTCCAAATCCTCAATACTTGGTCCTTCACTACTTAAACTGGCTTCTTTTACACTTTCAGTGGTAGTTTTTACACTTTCAGTAGTAATTTTTACACTCCCAGTGGTGCTTTCAGTTGAGGAAGCTTCCTCCGTGGAATTATTTGATTGTTGTCGTTTTTTGATGTCGTTGCTCAGACTATCATAATCCACAGAGGCGAAATCCTCCAAGGAAAGTGGATCCACACCTGTTGATAGCTGCTGTTGAGGTTGTGTCAAATCAGAACTATCCGGTAGTGGAAGATACGTATTTGCAGGATTTTGCTTAGTCAGACCTAAATCTTTGAGGATGCTTGCCATTTCTGCAGGAAACATATCTGCATCCACCTGTTCGAACTTGTAGCTTTCATCAGATTCAAACGACACCGGTTCTTGCGTAATATTTTCCTCGTCTTGAGTCTGTTGAGCTTTTTGAGAATTTTCCAACAGATCGTACATCTTTAAGAGATTTTTTACATCAATAGGCACATCGACTTCTTCTTGCTGGTAAGTTACAGGCAACGGTTTGAAGTTTTCGTAAGCTGATACTTCACTGTAAGGTATCTGCAGCGATTCCACAGACAGTTGATCGTTACTTGAGAATTGTTTGAACGGTTCTACTACTTTCTGCTTGGATCCACTCTCACTTTCGGTTTGCTTTTGAGTCGTCGCTTTTTTGCTCGGCTTCTTTGTAATCTTTTCCGGTTCTGTCATCGTCGTTGTGAACACAACTTCAGTGGTTGTCTCCACGTCGTTGTACGAATGTGACGACACGTACTTGGTGATAGGTCTCTTAGTGAACAAATCGCTCATGTCTTCAATGTCTCTGTCTGTCGGTTTGAACGGCAGAACTACCATTATCTTCTCTTCAGTACTACTGTTGGTCTTCGGCACCCCTATCTTCCGCTTGTCCTCAGATGTTATGTCCTGCAACAGGGTAAGTATATCCTCGTCGGACAAGCGAGGCAGTTCAGGATGCGCTTCCAAGATGGACTGGACATTTTCAACAGTCTTTGAAACGTCTATGTCGAAATCGCCATTGTCGATTGCTGCTGAAGTCGCCGCCGATATTGCGATTGCCAATATGGCTATTTTGAATAGCATGTGAGCCACCATCTGGAACAATATAATCATAATCATGTATAATAGAAATTTTCCAAGTGTCAATCTGAAGCACTTGTCTGTTTATTCATATGTACATAATGTGCAATACCCACACATAGTGAGATTGCTGATATTGTTTGATTAGTGACTGTGTGTGGTTAAACGATTACAAGAACACTCAACGGCAAACAACTCGCAAATGAATCATTCACTGTAAAATAATTACCATTGTGATGCTACCAGAATTGAAGATTCGCAATAAAAAGAGGAGAATAATATAATGTTATTGTAGAGTTTACATAAAATGATTGAAAGGGAAACAATGATTCAAATAGCAAATAAGTAAACTAAAACAAGTGAACTGGCCGTATTTTAGGTATGACAACATTTAACTAATCTTATGAAACAAAAAAATAAAGGTGAGTATTCTTCCTTTAGGTAAAAATATATAAAAAATCGACTTTATACAACACGTTACAGTCAATAATTTCGGCGAGAGAGCACCCTAAGCCTTGCAAGCATACGCTATGGATACTTCTGATGAACACTAAACTACTCGATATTCTTCTACATTTTAGTGAGCATTGAGCAGATTTTACTACTTAGATTCTCAATGCTTTCCAACAGTTGGGTATGCAGAGGATATGATAACACTAGGATATATTTACACTAGTTGGAACAAAAGCACAGTGTCAACAATGAAAATTGCAACAACGAGTGTCAATTGTGACGCTGCATATACGATTGCATCAAACGACGAAATTTTCAGTGGAACATTATGAGGTTGCACCGGAAGTTATGAGAGGAGATGTGACGAAACTGGTGTTAGTGACACCATGTCGTCTGCATCACTACCACATACCAAAACGCGTTTTACACAACCAGTGAAAGTGGACGAGTATCATCGTGAGAATGGCATAAGCACTTTCCCAATTCGGTAAGGTCACGGCGACGTGTTGGCATAGGAAATTCCCAAATGAGTACATTCCCAGTTATAACAGTAACCGGTCGTTTTAGTTAACTAACAACTCGCCTATTGCAGTTGCAAAGGCGAGTTGTTTTTGCGTAAATTATGCAGATGAACCGGTAGGATGTCGATGGATTACTTTCGCTTCAGAATGTGCAATCGAAAGTGAAAAATCCGATTGGCGTGAAAGTATCATAATTACCAAATACTTTCATGGTATTTCTTTCACTCAAATTAACCCTATCTTAACCGACCATTCACCTATCAGACATTGACCTGAGTTTAGTATATTATTGATTCAACAAAGCTATGCAAGTAATAGGCTACATCAGGGATTCCCAATCCCGTGCCCGCGGGCACCATGGCGCCCGCTGACCGATTTGTATGCGCCCGCCACTATTCGACCACGACAGAATTTTTTAAACTTGGAGTTGCAGGGAAAAGACAAACATGTAACTAAAATGATAGACTGTAAACTCATTTAAAGCCAAACTGTTTTTTTGTGGATATCACATCTGCAGATAAAGTCTCTCGTGCATTTCCCAAATATGAAGAAAATGGCAGGTAACATTGAATTCAACGTGTCATTATTTGTTAAGCACCTTCAAGTGCTTCAAGAAGAGTTTGAAAAGAGATTTCAGCAGTTTACTATCATCGAGCCAATGGTCTCCTTTTTCATCAATACTTTTACTTGCCAAATAAATATAATGGAAATAGCTCCATACATTGCAGAGCTTGTTCAAGTGAAGGACTTTCAGAATGATACTATCCTAAAATCCTTAATATCAGATAAGGACTTCTGGAATACAGTGGACAGAAAAAAGTATTCATTCTTAAAAAAAAAGTGGCATTTTTATGTGAATTATTTATTACCTACATATTATGTATGTATGTATGTTCAACTATAAATTTGCTTTGAAAAAATAGGTGGTGCCCGCTGCCCTAACAATATTTTAAAATGTGCTCTAGGGTAAAAAAAGGTTGGGAACCCCTGGGCTACATGATCCAACTTAAATTTACAAAATAGCAGATCCCCCTAATTTTTTTTAAGCACCTTCTTTATTTCCACGATAGAACAATAATAGTAATCACTCTTATTACAAATTTTGTAATATACTTAATAATTTCAATTACATATGTAGTTACAATAAATTCTCTGACTTCAACCTCCTTGAAAATCAAAATATTGAATTTATCCACCAATCAATAAATTTTGCAAGAACAAATATATACTCGGTATAAGTGAAGGTAATTCAGATGGTTTTATTTATCTGCGCTTTTTATCTAATCAGTTGAATTCCCGTACATGAAATAAAAACCAGACATACTTTTAGATTATTTCTACCGGTTTCATTCTACCAGTGTAGATTTAACACTTATCGTGCGGTAAATACGACAATTATTCAATTATACTACATACACCCGAGCAAACTTTAATAAATAAATGTCGAATGTATTACAAAATATAAAACAAACGTTGTCGTCACGCTTTTTGTGTAAAAATATAATATTTCACTGTCTTGTCCGCTAAATTTATGAATATTATTCCAGAATCACAATATACCATTAGATAATGATGTTTTGTTGGTAAAACGTGCAACGCAAAACAATGGACGATAAAAATTACAAAAAAATGTATGTTTTTTATCATATTGTTGTAGTGATTACTCGTTTTCGCAACGTAGTCAGATTATTCAAAGTATTCGACCGTAAACGCGCCATATTAATTTCCATTTCATCAATATTATGAGATAGTTAATATTATGTGGATTTGAATTAATTCATTCTTGATATAAACGAACGGCGATGATTCAATCATTATGCGAAGGCGGATTTATTTATTTTTCTTAAGATTAAATCAAATCAGTCGTGTTCCAATTTGATAATATATTCAACAAAAAGAAAAACTACGATACGTTTCTACTTTATTTTTATTGCTCTTGACGTCAAGCCTGCGCAAATTGTAAAATTGCAGTGATTTTTATGTGTATTTTTTAACGCATAGGTAAAGAAATCAACTCGCAGTGTCGTCTTTTTTACTTTTTTGGACTATAATCGAAAATTTGCATATCATTTTTATTTATACAATTTGAAAAACAAATATTTTCATTTAAAAGTATATTATACATAGATATGTATGTACATACAATTTGTTCAACAGTTGCAAGTTTCGCTTTTATCAATACAAAAATCGTACAAGGTTGTTGTTTCAAATTAGATAATTTCGCGGCAAAAAAACGAAAGTAAAAAAATTTATCATTTTATAATACTAAATCATCATTCAATTTAAACCAATAAAAAAATAAAATTTCGACCTTTAGCACGTTTCAAAATTATGTAAATATTTTTTTACATACAGATTTATTTTCATTCGTTCGACTCTCGAATAACTTTTTCCTTCGTTCGAGTAATGTTTAATTTGAATTTGAAATATCAATATTGAAAGCGTTGCATAAATGAATATAGCAGTAAAAACTAATAAAGAAGCATATTATTATTATTAACGCATTGGAATTTCAAAATCGTATTGAATTCATTCAATAGGATACATAGTAGCCGCTCAGACAATTGAGTCAGAAACCTTTTATTGGGTCAGAAAAAAATTTCCAATATGTCAAAACCAAACGCACGCCACTGTACTAATTTGCAATAAAACAAGTATGCAGTCTGAAAAAGTGTACATACGCGGTTTTTTTGGTTACTAATTTTTTTTATTAACATACAACAGGAAGTAACTAGTGGAACATGTACGAAGGCCACCCAATCTACATATACCTGTGAACTTAATCTTATAACGACTCTAATTTGAGTGTAACTTAACTAGCTCTCAACATTGTAAAGAGCTGCATTGTGACTAGATGACGTTGACCTGATTGTTCGTGCATTTTCTTTTCTATCACAATTTAGTCGATGCAAATCCAGTCAATGTCCAACTTTTGCGCCACTGGGTCACGGACGTGGTAATTCATACTATTGAACGTCGAACCAATGGTAATAGTTGAGTTGTTAATAAACTACCAGTCGGTTGTAGAACAAGCTTATTATCACAAGAGCTACTCATGCGAAGGACGAACCAACTGGGCTACATTATACACTATATGTACAGCGAATGCTACGATATTGTCGGTGAAATTGTAGTAACCTCATTGTGAGGGACGTGACTGAGTAATTTAATTTAAATGATGATTAAAATTCTTATTCCTACTTTGAAAAGAAAAGCGTTTGATGTAAAAGTCAAACTACAGATAGAATACAGATGCAAGTTTACGAAAGTGCAAACGGAAGCAAAAGAATATTTCTGGACAATTATTGTATTCTCAGTTGATATCAGAGTTGTTTAATTAAGGAAGTGGAGACTTTTGAATATAATTGGGTTGTTTTTTTTTTTTCGTTATTTTGTTCTTTTAGTAGAGAAACAATGAAAAAACCGTATAATGGCTAAACCTCTCACTAGCAGACCGGTCAATATAAGCATACATTTATAAACAATGCTTTAAGAGAATGGTTGTACAATGAAATGAAATCGTTATTTATAAAAAAAAATATGGAAACTAATTCATCTTCTTTAGCTTCCTAAACAATATCGAAAGTAGGTATAAAATATGATAAGAGATATAAAAGTATAAGGAGTTAGTATATGTAAGTATAAGTCAATAAAACCTTTGAAAAACTATAAAGTTAGAATAGGATTATTGTAAAATAGCCACAAATAAACACCATAACCACAAGACACACTAAAACGACACACAAACATCAAACGCAACATTTAGCACTCGAGCCGTTAAACATTACGATTCTTCACAATTTATTAGCACTGGTTACACAATCGAACAGACCAGAATTTAATAATCGGGAAAGTGTCTGTCGTATTAAAATGCAATTTTATTTGAGCGAAAATGAATAATGTGCGATATAAATAAGTTGCGTGTGGTGTCGCTTTAGTATTCTCGTCTCGGTGCGAAAGTGAAAGCACTCACCGCTGAGCGAAGTGTTCGAGGGTCCACAGGTGTTTGCCGAGGACAGGTGAGCCCCAGGTCCCCATCTTCGGGCCCCACGAAGGTAGAGGGGACCTCCCTCTCACATGTTTGGGTGTTTCAAGGTGCTGCCTCCCCCCCAGGCGAACTGTGATCCTCGTAACCGTTGACCAATCGCCAAGTTCACCGAACTTGATGTTGTTGTTGGCATGGTTAATGTTGTGCAATTTTGATCAAACGCTGATCGTTTTATAGAAAAGTGATGGTGAATTTCTGCCAAGTGGTGTGTGGGTGTAGTGGCTGTAGCTAAATTCTAGGATTGGGTTTTCTATGATAGTAGTTCTTATATCAATGTGAAATCTTAGAAGTTTTCCGACTGGTTTCTTCAGTTAACATGTGATTTTTATCTAAGAGTATTCTAGCGAATGAATTATAACTATCACACAGAAGGTATGACTACAAATATTCATAACCGGTATGAAAAATAACTTTTCTCCATTTTTCACTTCTGGAATGATGGAGGATTTGTTTGAGAGCGTTGTAGGAATCACGACTTTCGTCAATACACGCATATGTACAAACATGCGTCCATGTACGCAACAGTACGCCCCGTGTTGTCACCACACCAACAACGCTCTGATCATGGCAACAACGCCCTGGCTATCCCACACCAGCTTCGGACCGGATGGGATAGATACTCGTCAGCTGAACTCACGCTGCCCAGAATAAACTATCTCAACATAGCACACCACTACGCACGGATCCTGACATGGGCACTCGAAGCACGCATCGCGCCACCACCTCATCAAAACGTACTCACGGAAGCAGTACTCTGGACCACACGCAGTTAATTCATCGCACACAACTATGTAGTCACCTACACTTCTGTATACTTGTAATTTGTTGTACTTCAATAAATAAAAAAATACAAAACTCCACTTTGTATGAAAATATGAACGTTACACACACCCGTTCACCCGTTCCTATATCGAGTGACCATAGTCATTTTCACAGTCATATAGATCTACATATGTTATTTAATTTGGAAAGCAAATATTTGATGAATTAAGTAAGAAATATGGTAAAGGCTTGGTTTTAGCACGTGCGCCAACATGGTTGGCATAGGCGCCGTGGTTGTTTTTTTTGTATATAATTTGACAGTTCCGGCCAAGCTGACCACGCCAACGACGAAGATGAAAGGGCGGGGGGGGGGGGGGTCTCTCAAATTCTATACAAAAAACCACAGCGCAAACCACAGCCACAAAACCACAGCGCCTTCGCCTATCAGGCCAGCGCAGTTGCAAAACCAAGTCTTGTGTACCAATAGTTGACATTTTACTTACTTTTATTGTTATGTAACTTACTTTTATTGGTATATTAATATTCATTACTTTGAACTATAATAATTGACTATTTCGTTACATGTGAATTTTATTGGTTGACCTGATTTTAAAGTCGGGAATTTTTTTTTAAATATATTTTTAGTAATTAGACATATTCTTATATTTATAATTCATAGCGAGATTTTGAGTTTAAAAACTGAAGCCTGAAGTACATTACAAAGTCAACGTTGGTCAAACTGATGCATTTTGTTGCGTTGGCTGCACTGGAAATGTGAGGTTATGGACGCGACCAAACGTCATTCGAAGGTAAACAAACCCATTTTATTGTTATCATGTACTAAATTGCATTATTTAAAAATATTTTCAGCTCGAATTCTCAAATTGAACAAACTTCAACGTCAAATGAATACCATTTTGAGATATCTTCCAACAAGATTTAACTATAAAAACATTTGAAATCGTTTTTCAGATTAAACTTTATAAAATTTTTTAATAATACATTGTTGAAACTAACTTATTTCTTACAGAGCTATTCAATTGATAACTGAGTAACATTTAATTTAATTTTGAATATATAATCCGAAAATAAGTAGGTTGTAACTTGTCAATTTTGCGAGGTTTTCCCAGATTTGCTCTTAGCTTGAGAAAGATGAAGTAAGATTGTCTGAAATTTTTGATTTCTAACAAATATCCAGGACTTTCGGGTAAATCTGGACATCTGGAACCACTGGACATGTCACCTTTGTTCTCTCGGGACGCGATATTGTAAAATGATAAAAGTCTGGTGATAATGTAACAATTACTGAATTTAAATCAAATTTTAAAAATAATTTCATATACACCACCAGATGACGGGTATAATAAAAATTTATTCATGTATGTATTCTCATATAAAGAATTCTTACAAATAACAAAGAAATACACCATTTTCCATAAAGCTGTAATAAGTTATAATTTTGTATTAATAAAACAAACATGTACGACATCAAACACAAAATCGGATTCCAAATGTATCTTGATTTGAATTTAATTGTAATTGATACACGCAGTGTCAATGATGAGATGCTTACAAGCTAATAACAGCTTTGAATGATAATTTACCCCATCTGTCTCATTAAGTTGCTATTGTACACACCGTGTATTAATTTTGATTTCTGTATGATAGTGTTGCATATTATTTTTAAATCAACAAACCTTTATACATAATATTTCACCGTGAATTTCAGCAGCGATATGCAGCATAGTTCCACATGATAAGATTCTAAAAATGAGATTAAAATTGGCATTTAAATACAATTTAGTATCTATCTATGTGTAAATTTATTCACGCTCTGTCAAATATTTCAACAAAACTCCAATGTTTTTTCTGATAAATGTGTCGAATCATTGCTGAGCGATTCGGTTTTTTTTATTTATATAATACATTGTTCCTATTATTATCAATTGTTGACAAAATCAACGAACCGATGACAATACGGTGCCAACAAACTGCGCCACACATTATTCATTCCTAAATCATTCAGAGTACAGTTTTGGAAATGCCATGGATTTCCCATTGACAATGAAACGATGACCTTTCTGTACAAGTATCGGTTACCATGTCCTTGAAATTCATCATTCAAACACTAAATGAATCATCACAATGCTATGTATCATTGAATCTCTGAACTATCGATACTCGTATTTTATGTGCGCTATCGAGAGATGTAACATACTTATGTATAATATAACCTTAACAATAAATTCGTATGAATGAAGCTTTTTGTACTTTTATTCCATCCTTGTCCTAATTTCATAATGGCAATAACCTCAATTGTCGAATTATTATTATAATAAATATAGTCAGTATGAAGTTAGCGGTCCCCATTTTTATATTACTTATACATACATATATACGTATTGTATCAATTATGAGTAATAATTATAAATTTTGCAGAACGTAATAATGAAAGCGATATATATTCAATGGTCAATACGGAAGGAATCAATTAAAAATGATCAGATAAGTTCATTTTATATCCGCACTAGTATTGCGAATATAAAATGACACACATGTCATGATAAAAACAACAAACTAATTAATTTTCAATACTGGACTGTTACATAAAAAAATTATTTTATCCTATAAACTTTAACGGTTTAATTGCACAAAATTTCATTTGAATATTATGGCCGAGTAAATTGATCGTTTTTATTTTTCATTTAAGTTAAAAAAATATATGTACATACGTATATGTAATTAATTTAACTAACAAAAATCGTGAAAATTTATCTATAGGCACATACAATGTTATACATACATACATAGTATAACATTTTCAACTACTCTAACGTGTGATTAGTTTAGTTGTATTATAAGCACGAATCACATACAATATAACGTGAGTTTCAATTCGTATCGTGATCATAAGACTGATTTAAAAAACTACTATTACTGTATAAATACACGCATATGTCGAATTAGCAGTTACATACATATATAGTTGCAGTCGATAAAGTGAATGAATAAACATGATTTGGAAAAGGTTTATCTATCAGCATCTATTTAACTTTAAACCTACATACATACAATATCTTTAATATTGAAATATGAACGTTAATTAAAGTGAGCTACGGCTACGACATTGTTGTACGTAAAACATATTATAATTAATTACGTGAACCTTGAGGTTTTGTATGACAATATGTATGATGGTGATGATTATCAGATTTTGTATTGTAAAACGACGTTTTGTCTCCTTGACCAATGATGATTGAAGATGGACAAACTCATTTGCTTTTAACCGCGTACGATTATCGAGTATATACATACATACATACATAATTAAAAATATATTTTTTTTTAATCAGCAACAGGATATCAAAGTTACATTTTTATTTGTACTGTAACAATACTGATATGATCGTTATTAAAATGCGGAAATTTTCATCAGTTTAGTGAACTTTTTTATACGACTGGGTTTTTTGAATGATACATATTTAACCAGAATCACTTTACACGTTGTTAGATTAGTAAATAATAGGTTCAAATTGTAGGTTGAAAAACGCTTTGGGAAAAAAAAGTTAAATTTGAATGCATACATGTTAAAATATGTAAGTTGGGTGTTGAACCTTCAATATAAATTTGACAATTTTCAGAAGTAATTTTCACCCAATCGTAACTACGGTTATGCAAAAATGAAAAAGGAAGACAATCTATCCTGAAATCAATTGAAATGGAGGACGTTTCAAAATTATTTAGGCATACTTTTTGGAGAAAAGTTCTTCTTTATATAAACTAACTATAACAATTCATGCACATCATATCCTTAAAATTGCATTATGTGAATATTATGGCCTTCGCTGACTCCACGCTAAGTCTATTCGGCTCCTTGGTCCACTAAGCATTTATCAACGAAAAAATCCTATTAACATTTGCATTATGAGCAGAAATACAAAAAAAAAAATTCACATTTCAAGTGCATGGATAGTTCCAAAAAGCAATCGATAATGGGGCAAGATTTAAAAAAATACTCTCCCATTCGCCTATGCTATTCTTCGCTCTAGAATAATGATGAATCTAGATGATATGAGAAATCAAATAAATAAATTTGATGTTTGATAAGTTATTATCATGGGCAGAATGATTGAAATTTCAACATTAAAGATTAAAAAAGTAATTGTAATAATAAAGAATTGTATTGTAAATGGGGAAATTGTCTATAATAATTATAGGTTTATAAATATTTTATTATTATATAAATATTTATAAATTTTATAATGTATATTATATATATATAGATTAGTAAATAATTTATATATATATATATTTATTTATAGTATTATAGATTTATAATTATTTTATTATTATATAAATTAATAATATTTATATAAGATATTAATATTTTAGAAGAGATAGCAAGTATAGAGCTAAGTATTAGGAGTAGGAGAAATATAAGATTTGACAAATTTATAAGTTTTAAAAAAAAAAAGATTATCTTTTATTAATGAAGTATGAGTTCACTAGCTTAGTTAGCTTATTTTTTATAAACAAAGGTAAGGTTATGATTACATTATAAATTCTATCAGAATATTCCTTTTATCAGGCACTTTGTACTATTTATATTTAGGTGTATTGAGGCACAAAAGATTTTGATTTTGATGAATTAGGCAAAAAAAATCTTTAAAGTGGATTAAATTATATTTACCTGTTTAACAAAAACATGTCTTTTTGATAGATTATATTAATAAAATAAACATATTTTATTAGAATTAAATTTTTTTAAAGTCGAATCTGCCCACTGAAAATTTTTTAAAGGGGCCGCAGATTAACTCCTAAAAATAAAGAGATGAATTGAATTTGTAAGTAATTTGAATTTGTAAGAGAAAAAAATTGTTGATCTCGAAAAATAAAGATTTAATTAAGCAATAGCTCGCAACCCATTTTCGGATTTGAGGAATGAAATCAGGTTGCCAAATTGGTTGATGATAACACCGTTTAACATCCTAACCGTGGTCCCCGTGTTAGATTGAGTTGTGAGTGTGAAGCAGCGTAAACCAATAGAGGACATTATATTTCAATTGAAAAAGGAGGACATGTCCTCCTTTTGGATACCATATGGTAAACCTAGCCGTAACTCATTTTCCAGTTTATAATTTTAATAATATGAAGGGTCGATGAGAGTCCTATGTCATTTATGACTAACTATAATTTTATAATGCTTTGTTTATCATTGGCGTTTTCAGCGGTAATGTACCTAGCGTGAGTGTGGTAATACATATTTAATTGAACTATTATAAAAAAGCCATAAATGAACTGTGTGTGTGTATGTTTGTTTTACATGTACAATTTTTAATTCGTATTTACATGTGTCACACAAAAATCGTTTTATAATTGCGCATGTCTTATCATTCGCATGATTGTTTTGCCATCTCAAATTGTCTACGGGTTTCAGTTGTGGGCGGCCAATAATTTGTTTTGCCCGCTGTTAACTTTTCCACCTGATTGTAATTTTTTTTCAATGGTAGTGGTGTAACGGACAATGGTTATTCTGTCTATATAAATAGCGGTCGACGGAGAACTGCAGTCAGTTTATTGTGGACATCCTCCCAGTTAAAAGTAACAGTTCAGTAATACAAATACAAATACAAATATGAACAAGTTATCGATTGTTGCTCTTTGCTTAGTCGCAGCAGTCTTACCAGTTGTGGTGAGTTCAAAATTTTTTGTAAAAATTTTAAGGTAATCTTACTTTACGTAAGGGGTTGAATTATCAACTATATTATTTTCAGAACGCAATTTTCGACAAGGAAAAGTTCATGGCAATCGGTGCCAAATGCAAAGAAGAAAACAGCACACCTGACGAAGAAGTTCAAAAGATCTTGAACAAAGAGCCAGCTACTTCTCCTGAAGCCAAATGTATGATGGCTTGCATTTTCAAAGAAATGGGAATTGTAAGTCAGCTTACAGTATTTTCAATGCATAACTTTTTTTAAATTTAGAAATTAAAGATTTCCCTCATTTTCTAATAACATAAACATTTTTCTTCGTATTATAAAATAAACCTAGCATATTATTTGAACAATTTTCTGAAATTTAAATTTGGTTCAGTGGTATAGTTTTAGAGCATATATTTATTGGATCAGTAACTTTTCCGATTTTCGATTTATTTTAACCAAACGGCGAGTAATTTTAATAAAGGGTCAGTACGTAAGTTATCAGTAAATATATTAAATGGTCAGTAATTAATACTAAACCAAAAATATATTTTTTACTGACCATTTTCTTGAATAGTTACTGACTGATTGCCTACATAAATATATTAAGACAAGTTGGTTGGGTTAGTTTAGATTTCATGCAATTTTAAATAATTTTAATGTGTTAAAAGATTAATAAATCAAAGTTTGTTCTAATATTGTAACATTTTGATAAAACCCAGAGAAAAGAAAATATTTTAATATAAAGGTTTGATTAGGTTAGGGATATATTATTGTGTGACATTTACAGAAACTGACTGAATAATTTTTCAGTTGACACCTGATGGAAAATTCGATGCTGAAGCAAACGAAAAAGCTGCACAGGAAGCGTTCAAGAATGACGACAAGAAAATCAATCGCGCTAAGGAGTTTTCCGACTATTGCAAAGACAGAGGTGAGAATTCAATCTAAATTTGATATAATATTATGCACATGACATTTTTTTGCAAAAAAACTTATATAAACTCATACATACATTGGATCGAAAGATTTTGATCGTGGAACGATCAAAATGTTTCTTGATCTTGATCAAGAGATATTTCAGGTAATAAACAATTGTAATCGTTACAGTAAACGCAGTTGAAGATGATGAGAAGGGATGCGAACGTGCTGGAGTTATGCACGCTTGCGCTATGGAAAAAGTTAAAGAGGTATAAACACTGATTATGATACAAAATTTTGTACGTGAACCCAAAAATTTACAATTAATTTCATTTTATATTTTTCAGCTCGGTCTTACCGGTCCAAATTAAACACTAACGCGCATATGAATATGTAGAGAGCAGATTAATATCCAACGAACTTTCAAACTGTCTTAACTATTGTAGATAATTCTAAATTGTAAAATATTCATTTGAGTTTCTCGCAAATTAATAAAATTAGAACATTTTTTTATAACAAACGGCTATTTATTTTCATTCCATAAAACTTAAAGGTGAATAAAAATCGCGCAGTTATGCATGAATAAAGCATGACAATGTATTTTTTTTTTCAACATGAATACAAATAATTTTTGTGTGTACATTTATGTATATTAGTGTAAGTGGGAAACACATTTCACATGTCTATTTGGCATCTTCAAATTTGTACAAAAATATCATTTACATTATACATCACATGCGTGATGTATAAAGATAATAATAATGTCCACATAAATATATATTTAATATAGACAGAGCTGTAGTGATCCGCTTGGTTCGGATCGTACGAAAGCTTCCGCTCTGTAATGTAAACCATTCACGAGGATCATCATCATCAATTTATTCGTTAATTTTTTTAGCTCGAACAATATTCGAGGATCACTGTTCAACATCACAGCTCTGAAGATTATTAATACATATAAATATTTTATATAAATAATCTGGCAAGGTTTAATCACAAATTATAAAAATCAGCACTGGTTTTCGTACGATAAAATAATAAATAATTTATCTAGAAAAGGATGAAGTCTTACAATATTAATTTAAATTACATTAATTTTACATTATGTTTGACATAATTTTTTTTTCAAAATCCTTATAATAACTATTGGTGTTCATCAATGAATCGTACAACACAATGAATGCTAATTTCAATTTATTACATACATATTTGTGACCGATAGATATATTTATTGACACTGATTTAACACGAAAAATTTCATTAAAAAAGTGATTTAAATCAAATCGATGAACGATAACGAAAAACAAGTTACTGGAATAAATTCCTGTTAAGAAAACAGGATACATACAGTGGCGGACTGGCCATACAAGCGACATTGCCTGATGGCAAGTGGGCCCCGCTAGCTGTTAGAAAATATGGGCCCTCAGTAAAATTAAATAACTTTTTAACTATTTCATTTTACGTGTGTAAAAATTTACAGGATATTGCACTTTGGGTATTTCAACAAAACAAATGTCTTACGATATACACAAATAACTAATACCTGCTCTTACAGCCCAAGGATCAGTTAACTTTTTTTATAAGGGTCGAAATGTAAGTTTTCAACATTTGCGTGGGCCCATTTCCAACCTCAAGATTATGTATTTTAAATTATAAATTTTGTATTTCTGTTGATTGCCAGTAAAACGTGTAGTACGTGTATATTCTAATTAATAAAAATTAAAAAAATTGCAAAATATGATTGCACTTTTAATTTTTGTTTCGTGCATTTTTGAAAATTTTATTTATTTTTTACCCTTGATTTTTAGCATGAAAAGAATAAAATTTTATTATATGGGGGCAGACAAATTTTTTTAACCCTGGGTGGGCCCCCTTTGACTCCTGGCAAGCACTGATTTCAGTCCCGGTCCGCCACTGGATACATACATACATAGTTTCTTTCGTTAAATGTATGAAAATGTGGCAATTATATTAAAATATCATGTTTGGTTACAATAAAGTAAGCAATAGCGTCTACAAAAACTTTCTTATACGTAGTACGCATTATTAAACAACAAAATAAACAATCATAATTTGATTGATATCGATTACAACAAATTTTAACAATTTCATATTTAAATCGTTTATTTATTTATTTATCACAGATCCGAAAGTACACAAACACAATCAACAAAAATATATTCCTTTTTTTAGTACCTAACAGTACTACAGTTATGATGATACTTTATTTTCACTACGCATAAGAAAGTAAATAAGTATGTAGTATAATATATGATCAATTTATGTCGACAAAATATATGTATATTTGCCATTTTTTAATATAATATGTTAAATGATTCACAAGAAATGATTTATAAAAATATAGGATGAAATATTACAAAATTAGTGTGAAACCTAAATGTAATTGATACGATTTCACTATCTAATGTGATCAAATTACCATCTATAAAATGTTTCAATTTGACAACAACACAATGGCGAAAAAAATCACAACTTTAAATATCTTGATGTTTTTACCCCAAGTTTTAAATATATAAAATACAAATTACAAAACATCATATTAATTTGTTTTTAAACATTTCATAGAAATTCATACATATGAATTAATAATAAAAAATGTACATTTCAAATTACGAATGATTTAAAAATTTACCATTAACAATAATTTACAATATATTTTTTGTTATTTAAACACATATTTCTAAAAAATACATAATACAAATAAAGCCTTTAAGTTGCAGTTTCTTATGTTTTTATATTTACGTAAAACTAGACATGAAAATACTATCAAAAAAATTACGCTATATGGTCGGATTAGGAGATTCACTGGTTTTAAGTTTCAGCACAAATAAATTCATAAAATAATATCATAATACTGTTTCGAAAATTTGTACAAAAATTATACATAAATAAACTATTCAAAAAAATTTGAATCATTCTCGATTCTATCGCTATATTTATAGCGAAAAAAAACTATAATAATTAACATAAAAATAAATCTAATGTTCTCTGTATACAAGATTTTATAATAAATTTGAAAAATTAATAAATAATAATAACACTGTAAAATAAAATTCCATGCGTAATGTGCTACTATATAATAATAGTTTGGGATAAATTTGATCCATTATAAACTATGATCAATCACAATCACAAAGAAAATAAATTAAAAATTATTATTCTAATCAATAAATACAATTTCTGCGTTTCGACTAAGCCACCGATGTAGATATAACATATTTGTTTTTGGAGGTAGGTGGTTGTTTTCTGGTCAGAAAATCATCAGCAACAGAAAGTCTATGGATCTAGGGGAATTTACTTGCTAACAGCTCCACTTAAACGATGCACCGACTGAGGCGACGCGTAACATTCTTCAGAGGAATATTCTAAAATTTGAAAAATTAATACATAACTCACATAACAGACCTGGTATCACTCACATTGAAAGTAAATTTAAATTACCCCTATCTGTAGGACTCGGCAGCGCTAAACTTCCAAGACTCCCACCGAGATGTGAGCCGAGGGCAGCTGAAGGTCTAACCGCCTCACCAGTTTCCCCTTCTTCAACCGGCAGACAAGTTTCAACCATTGCTTCTAAACAATTCACAAACAACTCGGAGCTCTCTGCAGTACAATTACACTGAAAAAAAAAAAAAAATTTAATTCAATATTATCAATTTCTGCATACAAATTTTTCATTAGTCACAAGAGGAAAATAATACGATAAGATTAATAACATGTTTAGACCAATGTTGTGCAAGTCTCAAATTACATTGCTTGTGACAATAATATTTTATAATAACAAGAATCCTTCTGTCACAATCATTAGCACAATTGAATACTCACCAAAATACATATTGTAAGACCATATTGAATATATAAACCTGATAAAATAATATAAATGTGCGTTTTATGTACATGTACCTTACATAATATTCCAATAGCCTTAAAAAAACCGAGATACATGTAACTCAATGCTTTTCGACAATTATATTTTCTAAGGAACTGTATTATTTATACTACATACATAGTATAAGATCACCTTTGATCAATTGTGTATAATAATTCAAAAGCTTTACAAAATACAACAAATTAATATAACCTAATAATTTAAATTTAAGGGATACACCGTTGAAAAATGTCAATGCAGACGATCAAATGTGTGGTCGTAGGAGACGGTTCAGTCGGTAAAACGACACTGTTGATGAGTTACACGACCAACAAGTTTCCAGCCGAGTATGTTCCGACTGTATTCGACAACTATGCCGTAACGGTGATGATCGGAGGAGAGCCTTACACTCTCGGTTTGTTCGATACGGCGGGTATGTACTTGTACTCATTCGTAAACTGAACGTAAGCTGAAGAAAATACGACAACTTTTAATTTGGTTCGCGTTTCAGGACAAGAGGACTACGACAGGTTACGACCTTTGAGTTACCCGCACACGGATGTGTTTCTGATCTGCTTCAGTGTCGTTTATCCGACTTCGTTTGAGAACGTCAAAGATAAGGTAAGTGTTTGTCGATTCAATTCTCAGTGCTTTCAATGCGAATGTTGCAAGTTTATTATGTATATATGCAGTGGGTGCCGGAGATCAGTCATCACTGTACAAAGACTCCATTTTTGATAGTCGGAACTCAGACGGATTTGAGGACCGATACGGATATCAAAGATAAGCTGGCGAAAATTAAACAGAAAATTATTCAGCCCGAACAGGGGGATAGGTTGGCTAAGGAGTTGAAAGCCGTTAAATATGTGGAATGTTCGGCTTTGACGCAGGTTACTTGTTTTTTTATACATTAGTTTCCTATAATTTTCCATATAATAAATGGTAGTTGTTTATTCATTTCAGAGAGGTTTGAAAAATGTTTTCGACGAAGCAATCTTGGCCGCTTTGATAAAACCAGAAAAAGTTAAAAAGAAATGCAGTGTTATGTGATGTTGTTTCATATATGTACATACATATGTACATGAAAAAAAATATTATTTCCAAACAATGAAGATGTGCCAAATACTTAGTGCTTTTCAGCTTGTATTATAATATTATTTCAATAATTAAAATATTCAATCAATACTTACATATTATATTGACAACGATTGCGTTTATACTATGTACTCAAAATATTACTTTTAAACGATATATATCATATAATGAATTGAAACTTGTATTGTCTGATTGAATGAAAATTTACCTTCGTAAACGGCCCGGCGAATCTCCACAAACCTCCGAATCCGCAACTTTGCATATAGTGCAGTTGCTGTTGACTGGCGTCTTCCGAAGATATCATATTCTAAAAATTGCACATATCAAAAAGTAAAATCAACGACAAGTGAAACTACAATAAACTGCTTTTGTTCAATATATGTAATACCTGAATGATACTTTGAACTGCACTGAGAATCACTTGATCGTGGCACAACGTCAACACGTGATTTATTTTCATATCCAAGAGACTGTGTCTGTATACGACAAACAACAAAATTACATAGGAACACTGCGAATGCGGATAGGTTAATAATTTAACAGGTGTAAAATAACAAATACATACATAACAGGAAAAACTTTCGGAAAAACGACCGAACCCTCGGCCAAATATTGATACAGTATCCTCGTCTCAGATTCGTCTGTAATACAAAATTTAAAAAGTCATACACAAATCTCGACACTAGGATATTAGGTAAACTGAACAAAGTTCAGCGCTAACTAACCGGTTGTATATTTTACTAGAGTTGCCAATACGGTGAGTACCAAGGCTTGAGTGGTAAAATCGCCTAGGATTTCGGGATCCAATAAGATGTTGTTTTCGTTCGACACCGATACACCGGCACTTCGATCCTACAACACAATAGAATATGTACTTTAGAATATGTATAGGTACATTGTGGTAATGTTCAAACACAATGTAATAGCATTTTACTTTCGACGTATCGGGATCGTCACTATCGGGTGCAGCCTCCGCTATGCTTCCAGGAGAAGCTGGACCGTCGTCTTCTATAACCTGTTAGTATACATTACATGTAAATAAGTTTATATATAACATTTGAATACTGTTAGCTGATGCATTTAGTTTAGTTACCTCAAAGCCACTATCGCCATCAGTTGACATGGTTGAATTTTCAGCGTGACTAGTTGATGTCGGTGGTTCAGGTTCCTATAAAAAAAAAATATTATTTCTTTAGTACTGCGAATGTATACAAAAAGTACAGTGAAAGCTGTAGATTTCCATCACCACAAGAAAGTTTGTACAAAGCCAATGAAAACTTTATAAAATAGTCAATTTTCAATGTAGTCAAAGCACCAATCGAATCCAATGATCACTATATTAAAGATAACTATATTAGGTGTACATGGAGTTAGATTATATTTATTTGTAAAAGACAGCTATTTACAAGCCAAAAATTTTCTCAATTTCATAAACTGATTGATTGAATTGATAAAGTAGTGAAATAATGAAAAAATCAGATCTCGTATAAAATCGTAGTGCATTAACTTTGTAGAAATTGAAATCGGTATATACTACCAAACATTGCGACTATATCTACTACGCTAAAAGCAATGTTAAGCTCATCCACAGATATCACAGAGAATTTTAAATATTTTACATTCCAATGTACAGTAATTTTACAAATTTTGAAACACACTTAAAAATATTAACACTTAAAATCTACAATGACATGAAATTTTGTCCAAATTAAACGGAAACATACCTTCGCATTGTGCAATATTTCAACATAAATATTATATAGGTAGATGCAAAACATTGTAATATTTCACACGTGTTGAAAATGAAAATATCTCATTTGCAGTGAAAGCGATGTATAAATTGGCCAGTTTCAGCGTTAGAAAGTTATTTAAAGCGTCAGCAAGGTGTGATAATATTATAATTGCGGCCAGGCGAGAATCGTAGACCAAATTAAGATCACAATTAAGAAAACAGAGGTAACCTATGATTCAGAATTATAATATTTAGATGTAAGACGCCCCTGGTTCCAGTGCAAAAAAAGCCATAAATAGTATTCCTATATACATAAATATTACAAAATTAATTCCAGTACCAATTTTTTTAAATAAAATAAATAATTTATGATTTGAATCTGACTTTTTTTTCTTTTCGAATAGTAATAAAAGACAAAAGTCAAATTCAAACTACTTAAACATAATCTTATGAAATATTTTTACAATTGATCTAAAATTGAAGACATTAAACATATAACAAAATGTGTTCATGTAAGGTTATGGTATGAACGTTTACGTTAGGTTTTTGAATTCAATATAGTTTTTTTGATCAATTATATAAAATAATAAGGGTATTATAGTAGTTCGGTAATTGTTTGAATCTTGGCACAACTCTCATCTAATATCTAGCGTTGTTAACTAATTGGCAAATAGTATTTAGTCAAAAGAAAATGTTAAAGTGCTTTAGTATATTAAAATAATCAAGAGAAACTTTAAATAATAAAAGTCAATGAGTGAGCTAAAATTAAGAAAAAAATATATGGCGATAAGAGAATGGCATTGTGCAAAAGTTTTTACTGAAATAAATAGATAGATGTGTTTAAATACAGAGAGAAGGAAAAGTTAAGTCATCGCACTAAAGAAAATGGATAAAAATCAACTTTTACAAATTCAAATATATAACTGTAATAATTCGCTAAAGCATAACTTCAAAATACGATTAAGCTATATATGTACATATATAACAATATTACAAATTCATATTTTGTTCACTAATTTAACAATAATAAAAAGTATAAGCATGTATTTAATAGATTTATGTTAATATAATTCCAAATCAGCCAAAAGTTTCTACAGATACTATAAAAATACTTATGGTTTTTTTTTCTTTTTTTCAATTTAGTTTTATTTTAAACTTACCAGCTTTGACTAAATTAATTTAACATTTTCTTTATTACTATAAACGATACATTCATTAAAACATCGATAAGTTACTTTATTAATTTATAATAGTTTAGTCATAAGTATTTTTAGTGAATACAGCACATTTTAGATAGAATTAAGTGCGTAGTGAAATATAAAAAATAAAACAATTACAGATATAATGAAAAGCATAAAGTCTATTTTATCTATAGAAGTTAAAATCTTCTACAATTTATTCTTTTGAAAACATTTATCCGAAAACCACTAGGAATTATAAGAATAATAAAAAAAACACTATCGAAATACATATTATTAATTTTAAATTAAGACAGACAAACCTGACTGTCAATGGAAGATCCCGATTCTTTAGATATAGGCACAGAAAAGGAACGTTGTGCTTTGTAAATCAATCTTGCATTGAACTATAAAACCATTAACAAATGTAATACTTTCATTGCCGCCCTTATTCATTATATTAATACACCTACATGTTATATTATAAAATTACAAAGTAACATTGATACAATACAATATTTTACGAATCGATTCTTATGGATTAAACATATTATATTGATAGTTTAAATAGTAAAATGATATGTAGGTGAATTATAAATTACAACGAATACAATAAAATACAATACCTGAGCAGTACAACTATTACTTGATTTTTCACTGAACGTTTGAGAAGTTGTCGTCGATTTTCCTACAACATTACATAAGAATTCATTACACATCAAAATTTCCATAAAATTGATTATAATCGTATGAAAAAGTCAGTACCTCCATACGCCGAACTTATCGCCGCTTGATCGAGTATATCCCAAGACTTTTGACGTCTGCTACTCGTCGATGAAAATGATGTTTGGTTAGAGGACAATAGTATATGGGCGGAACCCATGTTATAACCCATGGAAATTCCTGACGTTGACGTGTGAACCGGTTGCGAATACGACTAAAATTACAAACAATTTCATTTAAGATGCTATAACAATAATGGGAAGATGAGAATAAAAACCAATATTACTTGGCTCTGACTCGCTTGACTATCGGGTAATAATCCTTGATCGTTGACGGAATCGGGTAGCCAACGCGGAAGGGAATGCTTCACATGACATCTAGATCTGACTTCCTCGGATACACATACCAATGCTGGAAGATACAATAAAATGATTAGCATGTGATCACATTGAATGAATATATGTAAATATAAACTAAAAAGTTACCCGTCAGGTATGCGATAGTTTCTCTCGTTACGTGGAATTTATCATGTCCTCGGTGGCCAGCTACTATGGAGAGAAGAACTGCGAGCACGCGACTAGTTCTGGAGACAGTAGTACCGGACGGATGACGAAAACCTTTCAGCAGATGACCGACAAGTGCGAAATGGAAGTTTGATTTGAAACTAAAAATTAATAAAAACATCGTTAAACACAGTATTACAATGTGCATTTTATGAAACAACAAACTAAATTTTACCTTAAGCCGACGGCGTGATCCAACTGCTTGAAATGCCATTCGAGAGGTTCCCTAGTCGTCATCATGACTTGCTCTAAAGACTGAAATTTCAATTTTCAGTCAAATACAATTCAATGTAAAAATCACAGCACTACACACACACACATACATATATGTACATATATCGATGAACAAACCTGTGCTTCAAATTGCCCCTGTGAATCCAAAGTATGTAGATTTTGCTCAAGCAGAGCCAAACCGGCTGCGTACAAGGCAGGTTCATCTAATTGCAGTACCGAAATTGCTACCCAGAATAGCGCTTTGTGAATCGGTGACTCCTACGAGAGTTGAATAAAAATTATACTATGATAAAATTTAATTTGTAAATAAGACCAATGAATTGTTACGTACAGGTCTCAGAAGCGGTTGAAGTCGAGTTAGGCACATCACTATAGCTTCCAGTAGTACTATGTCGTTGAACGATTCCAAAGCTTTGACCAATATTCGCAACAACTGTTTTATATCTTGATCGGTGATGCTTTTACCTAATCAAAAATATACATTTTAATACATAAAAGTGAATTAAGTACGCTTTACAGTCTAACAATACTAACTGATACACCCAAAGACGATGAGAGCGCGGGGTTGCAATGCAGGATTGAAGCAAAAGGCAAAGCTTTTAGCTAACGATGTCCTGAAATGTTAATAAAATATTCAGTAATGAATCAAAAAAATGCATCAACCGCCTCATAAAATCATTTTGTAAGCATACCACGTATGAAGCCAATCACAATTGGGTATATCCCTCATGCAAGCTTCCATAATTTCAAGCAGAGCGTCGGTGATCACTTCTAAAGAGGTCAACGAGAGTCTTTCGCGATCGGCATTCGTACTAGCGCTCGAAGCGAACGCTCGCTCGTTTCCAAAACGGCTAAAATTAAACTCACTTTAGATAAATACAATTTGGATTTAAATTTAAAATAGTGTATGAGACTCACCATCGATCATTGGGATGACGATAGCTACTCCTGAACGCCGTCACTGCAGCGGATTTCACTTTGGAGATTCCGAACAATAGATAGAATTTAGGCAGTGAAAATTCGTCGAGTGATAAACGAAGTACACGCTGTGTCTCCTCTGAAATTTTACGGTAACGGTATGTTAAAATACCATTAAATATACCATGAAATGATTTATTTAATGTAATCAGTATACTATTGTACCGGAAAAGCTCGGTTTCGTGCATGTGCATAGCGAGTGGATGACGTTGATTACTAAGCCGTGCGTCGAAGCTCGCATACTCAAAGAGCCTGAACAGACGAGGAATGTAACCGCGTGGAACAGGTACGGAAGATGTCTCGCTACATCCAAGCAATTGTTGAAGGATAACATCAACTGAAATAAATAGAAGTGATGATATAATTTCTATATTAAGTGTTACAATTTTGACAATGTTTATATGTGTTAATACTCCATACCAAATATCTCGCTAAGATTGCAATGTCATCCCACATCATGTGTTGCTCTAGCATTGCTGTTGGAGCATGGCAAGTTTTATCGACAACCTGAAAATGTTTTGTACAATGAGTTGACTTTTTTTGGCACGATTATATTGTAATTGGTTTGAAATCAATTTCTTATGGGGATAAAATTCCACGTTAACAAAAAGTAAAATGATATGTATGTACATATAAAAAATAATATTCAAAATAAAAATAAAAACTCACACAACTACATCCAATAGAAGTAAATGTTTGAGATGGCAACTTCGATAGTGCCTAAATTAAATATAAATTAAAATAAAATATAAAATAAACAATAAAAATAAAACATTTAAACAAATAAAACTTAATTATTCTTAAGCGCGTGAAAAGCTCTTACTCGACACATTCTTCCGATTATTTTCTTGGCCACTAATTGCACATTAGCTGAAGCGAGAGCTACTGCCGTGTCGGCCATTATTTCAACCATAGGCGAGCCTAAGCCTAAAATAAAATGTTTTAATTACAAAACGACATCGTAATCATACATACGTACAATAAGATGAAATCTCATATATACATATAATAAATAATAACCGATTCAATTACATAACGGTAACCAACCTGAACTAACACTGCGTTGGATGAAATTATCGAGAACCATATCGATGAGTTCGGGAACTTGACCGATCGAACCCCAAATCTTGGCCTGAATCGACGGATACATCTCGACTTCTTCTATAGTCAAAATTATCAACTTCTCTAGAATTTGCGAGACTTGTTTCTGGCGTTTCGATTCGTCGGAAGGCTTGCAAAATCTAAACGGAAACATTTCACAATAAAATACGACAAAATAAAACGACATCCATGCAAGAAAATGGTTCCAATTACGCACCGTACTAAATTTGCCAACCATGGCGTCATATACTCCAAACACAAATGCTTCAATTCTATCGTTGAACCACGGAATCCCTACAAATAATACATTCAATATAATATATCAATATTCCGTTTCACAAACAAATAAATATACGCACTTGAATGCATTCCTCCAAAAATTCCAGAGTCAAATGAGGTTCATTGGTCGCTAATTTCTCACTGACCGACTTGATAAATATGGTGTTATTGGACGGTATACACAATCCTGAAAATTTAAAACGACACTCAAGACCCGTTGCATTATAAAATAAGGCAGAATCATATTAAGCCAATCTACCAGAAGTTTCAAGCAACTGTCCTTCAATTTTCAAATCAAAAGTAGCCGTCAATGCGCAAAGTTGATTATAGGCGGCCGTTCTGAGACTGGGATCGGCTGAGCCGAGATTAAGCAAAGCCATATTCAACAGAGTTCCAGGTACGTCTTTTGGTCGTATTTTTTGATGCACCGTTACCGAGTCCTGAAACGATAATTTTCATCAATACAAGCAAGATCTTCGATAATGTTCATTTGAAATGCTACATACCGGTTGACTGAGTTCCCATCTATTCCTTATATGAATCACAGACTGGACAATGCTATCGCAATCATTGTGTATGAAGCTCAACGGTCCACTCTCGTTGGCTATGGTTAAAGTAAATTGGTTATCATCGACGAGACACACCTCTTCAATCTCCGAAGCGTAGTAAACGTCGTTCAATAGAACCGAGTGTGACAAAACTTTGGTTTTCTCCGATGACGTGATTTGAATGGCAGTAGGACCCACCTGATGAGTAAAAGATAAACTTTAGTAAATCCAAATGTAATAATGTTTTACTATAATTAGGTCGTTCATACCTTTATAGCGACTTTGGTATCTTTGTGCGATAGTTTTAACGCACTGTTGAACACTTTTAAATCTTCATCCAAAGACAAAGTAGCACCGGGAAGTTTTTGCTGGTCCGTTTCTATTATATCGTTTAATTTTTCTTTGTTGTCGATGAATACTAGTTTTCTATTACCCTGAAATTACAAACGATAATTATTATAAACCTTCTTCGGTGATGTATTGTATACAGATAAAAATGTCTCGTTTACTTTTATAGGTGCCAGCATTCTATCGTGAAATTTGGTATATTCTCGGACCCAACTATTACAATTATAAATATAACAAGCGTGTATATTATCGTACGCAACTTCGGGTAATACATAAAACCATTTTTGTAAGAATTCAGTGCTAAAACAATACAAAATTATTTAATTACAAAAAAATAGTTCAATTTTTAGACCAAAGCTTCATTCAACATACCGAAATCGGTTATCAGAACAAGTGTGAGTAAAATCTACGACCAATTCAAACGGAGAGTGACAAAACGGTTTCAATGTGAGAATTACATGATAGATCAGCAAATCGCCATTAGTTTCTCCAATTCTGAAACATTATAAATAACAATTACATTTACAGACCATTCATCCCATTACGCAATATTCGTATAGTCATAAGTGTTTTACTTGTATCTTCTTGCAATGTAATAAAAAACGGGGTATCCTTGTTTAGATGTGCCGGCTTGATAAAAGATATTTAAACTTTTTATGCTTTTAAATTCTTCTTTTTCGTGCATATTGTGCTTTACCATGATTTCTTCGAAATTTGTCGCCGACATGTCGATAGAAGACCATCGAGCATATGACGAAAACAATAAGCTGTAAAAATAATATAATTAATGAAGTAAATTTATTACAATAAACTGATGTTAATAATCACATTTAGACTTACTGTGAATCGACGGGTTTATGTTCAGGAGGACCTAGATAAGCTAGTAACGTTGCCATTTTATCAAAAGGTCTACGACCAACTGCTTTATGATCCCGACTTGACGACAAATAGTCACCAATCCGTTCTAAAAAACAATGAAATAATACACTACACTGGAAACAAGTGTTCATATATATATTTAATACCCGTTTAAAAGCTTACCTGATGACTCCAAAGCAATCGGTGAAGAGCGAGTACGTTGGCGTCACTAATAAAAGACATCGAATGTGAAGTCTGGTCGACCGTTTCGCAATCGGAAGCGACTTGGATGAAGAATCTGAAATTTATTTCAGCATAAAATAAGTCAACTCACTTTATTTTAATACGATTCACTGAATTGTCGAACAAGTACCGGCGTGCAATTTCAAAGTTGGCACGCAAAAAGTCATTGAAAGGAAGCATGTGTTGCTCTTTTGAGAATTCAACGTGATTTGCAATATTTTGCAAAATTTTCGACATCAGCATCAGACCACGTTTTATACTGGCCGGAACTTGCTTCGACACAATGCCCATCTCTTGCGGAGAAACTGTCAACGATTGCGAAATTAATAATGTAAACTTTAAATATACATAAGGAAAACGTTTTTGAAATATCTACCTATAGCTGGATTGATGAATCGTAAGAAGAGAACCGTTCCTACGGCCCCGATGCTAGTTTGCGGAAATTGTGCAAATCTTTTACTCAATACTTGATATAAGCAATGGCACATACTCCTCAACTGTGGAGGAAACTTGTCGGCGGAACTTACAATGGCGTCGAAAACCTTTTGAGTGAGAGCTATCAAATTTTTTCTGTTTATTTCTATATCATCGGAAGGATCGAGCCTGAAAATAATTATAATAATTTTAAATTGAATTCTCTATAAAATAAATTTCATTACAAAAATAATGTATTACCTTGCAGGATCAACTTCAAAACTTAGCCGTTGATCCGATCCTTCAACTTTTTCCAACAAAGGACTGACTAAAGGTTCTAAAAGACTTTGTAAATAAGACGCTCCGTATATTTTAAAACAGAATGCCATTATTTTGGAACCGAGAGAATTTCCTCTGAATAGAGTTTGCATGCAGTCGGACACCTACGAGAGTGTAAAAATGTAATAAATAAAAACAAATTTTTATCTGTAGATACATTGTTTATAAAAAAATATAGCATACCTCTACTTCTCTATAAAACATATTCCAAAGTAACGGTGAAAGTAAATGTTTAGCATCGAAAAGTGTGACGAATACTCTTGCCAGTTCGTCCATTTGAGAAGTTGTAACAACGTTCGCTAGTGCCATGGCTATCGGTAATTCACCCTTGTCCGAAATCATGGTGACTAATTGTACAAGCTGTTCAAACCTTTTAGAATTTAAATAAACCAGTGTTAATAAATTACAAGTCATATTAGTAACGTTTGAACAAATATTAAATGTACCTATCGGCTAAAACAGTTTCGGCGAGCGTATCAAACTCAGTTCCTTGCTGTAGTATCTTTGTAAGGACTTCCATGAATGCAGCTCTCGTTTGCAAATCTCTATTATATCCAAGATCTAAAAAATAATATCGCATTTAAGAAAATAATCAATAATCACATTTACAGTAAAAGACTATAAAATACACACCTATACTATGCATTAGCCCCGAATCTATATTAGCACTGAGTAAATTAGACATTGCTTGTATTGTAGCGTTTCGTAGAGTATTTAATTTTCCCGCTCTTTGCCGAGGATATGAAGGGTTTTCTTCGATAGCATTACATTCCGCTTCGTTACAGTCATTCAACAAGTTCATGAACAATGTAAAATACCTATAAATTATAATTTTTTGTAAACAAATATCGCAATAACACTTTCACAACGTGTTTTGGAAAAAAATATTAGGCATACTTAAGAAACAGTTGGCTTTTCGCTTCCATAAGATCTCCCCGGTCAGATTCTTCAGGTTGCAGGGGGAGACCTCTCAATAAAGATGCTACAGCTTCCATACAAGCCTGATCCAATTCCCTAATCATAACATCAAAAATTACAATATTTTATCCAAAATAATTTGTAAAATATGTAATTTTATCACATTGCATACCTTGTTATAGCAGTAACGTCACCAAAAACAGGCGGTGCTATTTGATGACTAGTTCCCAGTACCCAATCAGTAAGATACTCTACCAATTTATTTCTGAATTTCATTTCCTAAAAAATACATATGTATTACTAAAAAGATTGTTCAATTTTTAATATAAAAAATGTTTTTTTTTTTTAATATTACCTGTCTAAAAGCAAGATCATCACGTCTCCTCATCATTGCCTCGACTACTTGACATAATTTCGTCTTTATATGCACAGATAAAACGGTCATATCTAAATGTCGCACATATCTAAAATAGGGTATAGATTCAGTACAAAATATAAAACTTTCATGTGTAGTATAGAGGTCTACACGGGCCGAAATTTCAAAATTCTATCTGGCCCGCTCAAGCCCGTGGGTCATTTCCTTATGATCCACCTTACCAGAGCCCAGCCCATAATCAACCCTTTTAAACTTAGCCTGAACAATTTTTATTTTTAGAATTTAATTTAATTATAGAAACTTCAAAATTGACTAAAGACCTTATTTTGTTATGTATGAAAGATAAAAGTGTCATTCGTTGTGTGATGTTATTAAAATTAAAAAACAGAATAGAATCGACACTCGCTACTTAAGCAGGTACGCTGCTCCTGAACGTGGGCTGGGTCCGAACCCGTGTAAACCTCCAATTTATAATAAGCTCAAATGCAATCTAAGTAAATATTATCGTACCTTACAATAGCCAACATCATACCCTCAATAGACGTAACGCTCAAATGTTCAGCCGGTTGTTCATTTTTATTATTGTCGAGTATATTCTTCATTATAAATATTGTGTGCTCTACGAATTGCGTGTTCAGCTCGGTCAGCATAACCTATTACATAAAAAAAAAAAAAGTTAATTAGTTTGAATCTACTAATTGTACATCATATGTGTCGCTACATATCAAACGCGGTTATCTCCACTTTTCACAACATTTTTGAGATTTTTGTTGCATGACCTGACGGAACTGTTTTTACATATGTGGGTTTTCTCAAAATTCTTCTAGCTCCTCGTTAAACCTATAAAAAATTCGATTTTAGTAAACACTTTTTTTCAAACTATGATATCTCCACAAATTTGTTATATCAAAACTGGGTAACTCCTTTCTGACCAATCCCGTTGCGTGAATTTTCAAAATGGCCGTGCAATTGCAAACGAACTTCAGCTGCAAGCAGTGCGTTTTGGTAGTTTTTGTGTTATTGTTCTTTTCTTTATTATAACTACAGCCCTAGCGACGTAAACTCACATAAATATCAAATCAAAACTGGTTATCTCCACGAGTTTTCATTTCAAAACCGGTTAAATCCAAGGGGTACATATCAAACTCAGTTATCTCCATATTTAAAACCGATATTTCTTATTTCCTATGAATTTTTCAACACAGAGAATTTGATAAATAATATTCAATGTCAAAAGTGCGTCGATTAAAAACTAAATTAATTCTCAAATTTGACTGCTCAGGAGAAAAAAGTCGTTTTACTCCGTTTCAACTTTTGTGGAGATAACCGAGTTTGATATGTAGCGACACATATGTAAATATTTAAAAAAAATATCACTTGTTGCTGTGGATCGAAAAATTTCTCAATTATTGAACGTATCTGATCAAACAGTATCGGATAAAGCGCTGACGACATTTCGTGTCCGATCAATTCCTTGACATGCTTTTGAATTTGCGGACCAAATTTTTCATTTCCGCACACAAGAAGTCTCAGAAGTTGTCCGACAAATCTAATAACAAAAAAATTAATCGTTTTCATTCAAATAACAAGCTTGAAACGGACAGGAAAATCTTAACAAAAGTTAACTCACTGAGTTACAGGACAATACTGTACGTCTTGAGAACTATTGGCTAAAACACTACATTTCCTCGTATCCAATAAACCTTAAATAACAAAAAAAATACATTAATAAAACACAATCAATAGTAATACAAAAATTTTTCAAACTAACCACCATGTAAAGACGTAACACTGGATAAAGTAAGACAACTCAAGGTAGACGTATGACTTTGTACTATTGGTCTATTACTAGATTTTCTTTGCAAGCATACACCGCCAAGAGCGCACAAAAATGAAGTCATATTTGCCCATTCGTTTATTTGATCCTAACGGAAAGTCAAAATAAGTAAACAGTGCAAACTTTTATTTACAACAAGCTGAGGAAATTAATAATTAAACACCTCTAGATCGTGCTCACTGCTTTGATGAGAGGCTCGTCTTTTTCCAGTACTACGTGGTAACGATTCTAAAGGACACTCTTCACCACCTTTACCCGCTTGGCCTTTGGGATATGATTGTAGAAGTTTACACATGGAATCCCTTAAAATAAAATAAATACATTATATAAAAGTACATTGTTGGTATATTGTTTTACAATGAAATATAGATCAATTATTAAAATAACCAGTTTCTGAAAGTTTCTTCCCACGCTGGTTGTACGCCGTTGACGCAATGTTCAATTTTTCTCAGTAAGGCCATTATTCTCTTTTGCAAAGCGGCACGTCCTGAAATAATCATCGAATGCGTGTTGATTATAAGATTGGAACGTTGATCCGTTGACAGTTAATAGACGAGTTACAGATGCGACAAAATTGAAAGCTATGTATATAATATTAGTGTGAAATTGTGTATTTACCGTGAACGTTTTCATAGAAAGACATCCGGGAAACATCTTGGCTGGCTGTAGTGCAAAATGCAAATTTGATAATCTCATTATAAAGTTAATAACACATACACGAAAACATTTCTATCCTTAAAAACCATATGCCAAAACTGCCGCTGATTTATTTTTATTATATATACGAATCCCACAAGCAAAATGAACGAATATTTTTTGAAATGAACAAATGAAGTTTGAATCTAAAAAAAAAATCCAATCCAAAATGTATTAAATCTTTTTATACTGAAATTTTATAGTATGCAAAAAAACATACGAATTCAATATAATGTGACATATAATTTCGAAGAATTCATAGACATATTCAATGTACAAATACAAACATACATAAAATCATGCTTTAGTTAATCAAATGTGTATTAAATTAGCTAAAATGTTAAACAGACACACAACACTATTAATGATATTTATTTTACATTATGAAATATATTAAAAATACACAAACGAAACCAAGCGCACGACTTAAATATCTTACAATAAAGAAAATATTAACCCGTAGTCAAAACGGTGCTAGCATGTGCGATCTCTTGAAACAGATGATAATTTGGCAACAGGCATGTTACGGTTACTTCATCGGTTCCACAACGTATATCGGCTTCTTGACATAGTAATGCAAAACAAGACATTGCTACGAGTACAGCATCCATATCAATAGACCACAAGTACATGAAAAATACCACCTGAAAACAAAATACATATTGTTAGCTGCACTTGAATGAACTAACAAGCAACTAAAGCTAAGTTTATTTAAATAAACACCTCTAATTTAATATGAGCTTGTTTGCAAATGGCAATTTGACTGCCGACATTTGCATAATCTTTGTGCCGCAGTAAGAAAGCATTCCTACATTTTAGTATTTCGCGCAACCATCGAAGTATATCCGTATAGTTCATTATTTGGTGTTGAATCAATTTCTGACTTATGCTAAATAGTACTTGAGAACTAAAACAGAAATTTCGTATTAAAAAAATCGTTCAATATAATACAGCAAAAAAGCAAAATCGACTTTTAGACAAAACCTTATATCCCAAAAAGTGTTTACAGGTGCTTCAGGATTCCACATATGAATCCTATCAGGTCTATGGAGAGCCAACAATGCTTCCATAGCTTCTTGTGCAACTTCGCCCATAGCACCTTGATGTACAAGAGACACCAGTCCATTTATAAGCTCCAGCGTCGAGCTTTGCACTTCATGTCCTGCTTTTCCTTGATTCTGAAAAAAGATCAACACATTAGTCTAACCGACTAACATTTATTTACAATAAATTTTAAAAAATGATTACATTTAGCATCAACATAGGATCGGCGTGAATCAATTTGACTAAACATAATAAAAGATTTCTATAAACGGGCATTTCTTCAGAGCGGTTCATCTTTGATTGAACGTCTCGAGATTTCAAACTCAACGATGTGATCATTTTCAACGGTGTATGTGCAATATAGCCCTATAAATAAAATATATTATTAGATTTATACACATGAATTATTTTAATGCATTTCAGACAAATCATAGTACCTGTGTGGCTTTATTGAGTGTATCGGTAAACATCGCTCGTAATTCTGCAGATCTGCTATAGAGTAATTCTACTTGGGGCCACCAGTTTAATCGTGGTTGTGTTATAATCCTGAAAAAAAATATTTTATTATTTCAATGCTAAACTGTAACAAGGTATTATTGTAAGTGTTATAAATACCTTAAAAGTGAAGTGACGAGTACGTAATGGTAAGCGATGGGGGTATTAAGGTTAAGGCATACTTTGAGAGCTTCGTTGTTGTGCGGCATGATTCGAAAACATGAGACGAAGCAATCTATCATCAGATCGATATCGCTATAAGAGTAATACGATTGCCCACGAGGGTACGGTTTGGACGGGTTAAATAGGAGAGCCTAAAATATTAAAATTTATACATTAACAATACTATGGAACACAATGGCAGATTTTATTATATGTAGTACACTTACTTTGAGATCATTGATTACACTTTGAACTAGTGCAAACGTAACGTTACTGGAGTCTGATATGTTGATATACGTAGATGCTTTACAAAGTTTCACACAGGTAACGACAGCTGCCTCGGTCAGTTGTTTCGAGTTTGCATGGGGACCTTTAGTAATAAAAGTCAGATTTAATTTAAAGTGGGTTTATTAAATGTGTAAAAATATTTATCATCGCAATAGATATCGCAAGTATGGTAAGTAAGGTTACGATTTCTACAAAGAGTTTGTTCAGTCCAACAGACATTGGTTAAACCAACAAGTCATAAACATACGTCGATTATCAACGGGCAATATACTAATTAATCAAATAATTTTCATAGCTATAGCATTTTAAAACAGTGATACAGTGGAATCAAGTCCAAGACGCAAGAAATACTCGAATGGTATCCGAGAGGATGTGAAAGAAATCAAGGTAGACCAAGTGGACGATGGGCTGATGAATTGCGAAGAACGTGGGGAGTTGGGTGGATGCAGATTGCACAAGACAGACAGGAATGGAAGAGGATTGGAGAGGCCTTAATCCATCAGTGGATGGTGAACGGCTGAAAATGATGAAACATGTAACGGTATGCAAAAATGATGCACGCATTGCAATTTGCGTGCATACATTCGCGTCAAAAGCAAATTTTTAATCCCGGCATAAATGAAACCTTCTAAAAAAGTGAAAGGTCATATTTTTGGATAAAAATACATTTTAATTATTAGTGATTAGGAATGTATATATTTTTTTCTTTTCCCGAATTTATCGTTTAATCCAACTGGTCCCTTCAAAAACGATAGATCGAGAATTCACTGTACTATCAAAAGCATATTATGAGTTTTGAACATGTCAATAGTATTCGATTGAGCAATTTCGTTGATACTATTAGCATTTTTATCGATATGCAATATCTTAACTGTAGATTGTAAAGTATTCAAAGATACAATGATTCAATGATATAAAATATACCTAATCCACGTTTGACTGCATCGATAAAATGCTTCTTCTTGTTATGACGTGGACTACATGGCGCTCCACTATCGGCGTTGACAATTTCCTCCAATACTTTCTAGATAAAACAAAAATGGCACTGTAAAAATCAAAGCAAAAATGCATGTACGATATGACGGATGATAAAAAGTAAACCAACAGGACTGAGAATCAACAGCATTATCTGCAACGGCCACATAGCAACTCGAGACTTTTTATTATCAGCGAATCCATCGTGCAGCATGTCGAAGAGTGTATCGCAACAACGAGCCAGATCCTCACTCGGTTGCCGTTGAACCTCGGCAAATTCGCGAGGATACGTATCGAGCCAATTCCAAACGGCACGCTCCAGAGACGCCACCAATACAACGTGAGCCGATTTCTTCAACAGTCTGAATTTTTGAATGGTTTCTGAAAATAAAATTGATTGATCTGATTAAAGCAACGATAACCGGTACGACAACTTGAATGTATCACTTTTAAGTTTACCGGTGAAAAGCCTCGTCAATCTTAGTACGTCGACGTTGATGTATTGAATCAACTCTATATCGGAATAGTCAGGATTTTCTTCCGACGATGCCGATAATTCCTAAAAGTGCATTTAAAATGATTTGTTAGACAAAATTTAGGATATTGTATCAATAAAAAATAATATAATGAATACCTGAAGCCTTGCAGATATTCTATTGAAGACAGCGTTGAAGAAATTTAGACTGAGTGCGAACAAAACTTTACTGGCCAACGGTTTAAGCATGAGAAGATTTTGATTCTCAGTAGGACCATCTAAAATTAAATTTTTTTTTTAATAATCACGAATGGAATAAGAATAATATACAACGACAATGCTGAATAGTATTGAATAATGGGATATAATATACATAGTCGTAATACTAGGGGTAAGAATAAGTTAATAGTTAAGGATTTTAAATTTAGCAGATCTATGAGAAATATCTTGTACATGGGTGTTGTTGAATACAATGGACTGCCAGAAGATCTCAGAAATGTAAACAAAATTGATGGATTCCTGGCAGCCTTAAAACAGAACCTCTGTATAAGTGCTAATGGATAATTAAGTTTATTTTGTAGTTTTAGCTATAAGTTACTGTTTGTTTGTAATTAGCTTCTTAAGCGATCTTAAATAAATAAATAAATAAATAGTTAACCGATAAACTGGCAGATTTCCCTGAGGAGCAATTTGACGTTCATCGCCTCGTCAAACTTTGTCGTGTCTTTCGGCTGCGAACTAAGACACTTTTCCAAAGTATCCAATACTATTATGAGGCTTTCATAATAGGATCGTTCCACTTCGGAAACGTGCGGTCTTCCGACGTTTCCTCCGCATACCGATAGAAACTAAAAATGGCAAATGTTAAAAAATGCACACTATGTATATCTTCGATATGCGATTTTAATACATATCGTCGTTTTCCATTACCGATTCGTTCACCCGTTGCAGTATCTTCGTAAGACCAGAAATTACAAGGGAAAATCTGTGACGGCTGATTTGTATCAAGCACGATTTACACTGCTCTTCGTTGATTCGGGAATGGGTGTTCTGAGGTCCAGTTCGACATGGTAACTGTAAATGAAAAATTATATACGGTAAGTTCGGATCCAACGGACACCGGCAAGGTTTTTTCCTAAGCAAAACTAATATAGAACTATCGCTATTTTGTTTGAAGAATTAGCGACTATATGCGAGTCTGCTAGCTGCCGTCTACAAAAGATACGGCGCAAAAATAACTGCGCAATAGCGTGAAGATTTGATGGCAGATGGGCGCGAGAAATACTTGAATGGTATCCGAGAGGATGCGGAAGAAAGCTAGAAAGACCAAGCGGAGGATGGAGTTAAAAAATAAAGCATACAACCAACGCGTACTGGCAGTTATGACGTATGGATGTGAAACGAGGATGCTGAATTCAAGAGAAGTTACGTAAGATCCAGTGCACGCAGAGAAGAATGGAAAATGGTATGCTCGGTATAACAAGAGATCGTAAGAGGAATACATAGGTAAGAAGTATGACCAGTGGCAGATATAGCGGAACGTGTGAAAAAGCTGAAGTGGACACATAGCGAGAAGGATGGACCGCAGACGGACACTAGAAATACTGGAACGGTATCTGAGAGGATGTGAAAGAAAACAAGGTAGACCAAGTGGACGATGGGGTGATGAATTACGGAAAGACGTATGCTTGGTATAACAAGAAGAGATCGTGGAATGTGAAAAAAAGCTGCAGTAGAATTGATGGCAGATGGACGCGAGGAGTACGTGAATGGTATCCGAGAGGATGTGGAAGATCAAGTGGATGCAGATTGCTTAAGACGGACGGGAACGGAAGAGGATTGGAAAGTCCATCATACTGCAGTAGATGGTGAACGGCTGAAACTGATAATGATGATGTAATAATACACACTAGGAATAAAGCTTTCAACACTCAATCGGACAACATCAAGTCATTTTTTAACCAAATCTGAGTTTGAGTCTCTCGTGATGCACTTTGACGTGTTAAAATAAATACAATTGTCTTTATAACTGTCACAATGAAAATTACAAAATTTTTCACATTGCATACATAGGAGACATTGATAAGACCAGAATGCAATATTTTTCATAGACTATCAATCGGCTGGGTTGACATTTTATTCGGCACTAGTACTTTTGTATCATTTCAAGTAACTTGCAACTGTAGTAATTCGAAACGACGCAATTTACAGTTGCTGAAAAGCTTGCACAATAGGGAGCGAATGAAAAATCGGCCATTTTAAAATTGCACAGTATTCAAAGAATGCGTGTGCGTGTTTTGGTAATTTAGTGAATGAAAGGTGTGTTGTTTACTTGTTCCTCGAATCTGGCGATGAGCGAGTTGGCCCACTCGCTGGGTTTTTGTGTAGCCATCGTTGACGATGGCGGCCACCGGAGAGCCAGTTGGGGGCGCAAATCTTTCTACTGTGGGGCGCACTAAATTGGGGCTCTGCCCCCTCGATCCACGATCCACGATCGCCGATCAGTAATCAAGCGAGCAAACGGCAGCCGTTAGACGGCCGCCGCTACTGACAGCCGCCGCCCTCACCTTATAATACACAACACACGATCGTTACCGACACTGATCTTAACAGCCGTGTGCACGGCCATGTCTGCTACTGTCAAAAATTTTATTTTTTATTTTTATTTTTTTTGTGTTTTTATGTGTTCATTCGTGTTGATTAATTCCGTTTTATATATTAAAAATGTTTTTGGATTTTTTCTTTGGGTGTGTTCTGTGATATTTACATTGTGTGAGGGATATAAAGGTAGGGTTACCACATATGCAAGGGTGAGCAACGTTTTTAAATTTGGGAGCTATTTTTTTATTTTAATTTGCATGGCGATCGAAGCTATGCAAGAATTTATGGAGAGGCTCGGATTTAATACACTAATGAGAATCTCATAAGAATTTTACAAAATTACTTTTTCTTAGTTTTTCAAAGTTATCGATATAAATGCCGTGAAAATATAAACCTATTTTCAGCCGTTCACCATCCACTGCTGAATGACTGCCTCTCCGGGGGTTGAGTAATCTGCATCCACTTGACTCCAATTCAGATCGTACGTTTTGACTCGAGAATTCGCTCTCGAATTTTAATTATCAACTTTTTGCACCGCACGGCGGCCATCTTTGCTCTCCTGTCGAACTTTAATTATCTCCACCATATTTGTTTTGTTGTGTCGGAAAATGATAACGCGCTTCGACCCACAAGAACCTTAGTATATTTTTCTTAGTTTTTCAAAGTTATCGATATAAATGCCGTGAAAATATAAACCTATTTTCAGCTGTTCACCATCCACTGCTGAATGACGGCCTCTCCGTTGAGCAATCTGCATCCACTTGACTCCACATATTCTTCTCAATTCATCACCCCATCGTCCACTCGATCTACTTTGCTTTCTTTCACATCCTCTTGGATACCATTCCAGTATTTATCGCACTCATCTGCCATCCATTATTCTCGTTGTGTCCACTTCAGCTTTTTCACACGTTCCGCTACAAGGTTGGAGTCGGGCAGGCCGTCACACTCGCGAAACCAACCCTTTATTTGGCAACTAATTAATCGGTCAGTAACTTTTAAAGAAAATGGTCAATATTACATTTAGAAAACGGTCAGTAAAAAAATATTTTTTTGGTAAGTAACGAATCGGCAGTAAACTTTAAATAAACTTTACCGTTTAATATTAATTACTGGCCATTTAATATATTTACCGATCACTTTAGTACTGACCCTTTATAAAACTCACTGACCATTTATTAAATTTACTTACTATTTGGTTGAAATAACTGACCCTATAAATACCCAATTATTTTGTGTATTTTGATTTTGCAGTAGGCATTAGTTTTAAATAGAACCAATAGATGTGGTTTTTCACTTCAAAATCAATTTGTGTGTTTGTCGTGTTACGCTTTTATTGCAATTCGTATAAATTGGTTTTTTGTCATGCGGTTTTTATCCCAAGTGTGAAAGCTTACAAACTTGAGCGAACCAATTCCAAAAGTAAATGAATATATAGGATAAGAGGATCGTGGTGTGGTGTGGAATTAATTTCCTAATAAATTAAACTTACTTTGCAGTTTATTGAAGTACTTCATTTTGAGGACTTAATCTTCTTTTTATTTCTTTCTTTCATAGAAGACCCATCCCCAGAATGATTGTATATGGTAATAAATACTCTGATTTTATTATCCCTGAGCCAACGACTCATTATAATATTTATCGACTCATCATAATTTATTTATTAGTTTTTTTTCTTTGTGTATTTTCTAATATAATGTATGATGTATTATCTATATATTTGTGTAATATGTAGCCCTAACAGGCGTATAATTAATAAATAAATGTGGAAGGAGAGAATTCCTACAAATACTTGATTCAAAATCAGAAATCGTCTGATTAAGCTGGTTTACATTTTGTGATAGAAAGAGATAGTATAATGAGAGTAAGCCAGATATTTAGAATGAGTTTTATTAAATAATATGTATTACATTTATAAAATTAAATTAGGTACTTAAACTAGTTAAGTTAGTATAAAATTAATAATCTATTAGTACAAAATACATCATGAATACGAAAAGGAATAATCATCATTTCTATGCTCTTCCCAACGGAATAATAAAACTTAAATCATCGCCGACTTCTCCCCATACGGACCGATTTAGCTGGAATGTCACAGTCCATGCCACGATGATTATAGCCCATACCACTGTTCCAATGCCGGACCAAATCACATCTAAAATATATCAAACGTAGAGTTAAAATAGAAATTTGACAAAATATTAAGTCCAAAATTTTATTGGATTCGTATATGTACATACAATTCTTTATTTGCTTCTGTTCATCGTATGGTGGTTTTCGAAATGCTTCAGAGAAGAACCAACAGGTATTCACAGCCCATACAAATGGCAAGAATAAGAAACCAACTAAAAGAAAATGGAAACTATATGTAATACAAATACGCACTATAAATTGAAATTCAAGAATGGATTGAATAAGTTTTGCTAACCTTTAAAATAAAATCGACATAGAAATAGTTTTTGATCGTTCGACACACGATCTAAATCCATTTTGGGCGTGCACAAACTCACCACTGACAGCTAGCTGTCACAATGACGTTTAGTTTGGCCTAAAAATATGCACCAATTATAGCCATAGACGCCTTTATATATCAAATAAAGGTTTGGTTTCTCGGTTTTGTAGCGTTGGCCACAACGACCGAGGGTTTGGTTGTTTTGTATAGAATTTGACAGATGCCTGGAAAGCGGCCGCGGCCACAACAGTCAAGTCGGTCAGGCCGTGGCTCCATACGAAACCATATCTTAAAGAGGCATTCCAAATCTTAAAACTAAAACTTTGAAACTTAAAATATGAAATTATATTTTTATAGTTGGTTAAAATGATTTATTTTTAATATTCATATCTATTCTGGAATTTATACATGAAAATAAATTGTATTGCAATTAAATGGGGCGTAAAATGTCAACAAATGGTTCAAAATTTATGATTTGAAAATAATGGATTCAATTTTACAATGAAATAATTTTGAACAATTCGAAATCGCTATATATGTGTAGTAGCGCAGAAATCTGCTCGATCGACCGGCCGCGTAGCGTCACGTTTGTATACCACGACACGGCACGTACACATACGCTCACTCGTTCACGCGACACGGGTTGCGCGAAGTGGTCCACTACATAACCTCACAAAGGGATAGCCGCGGAACGATCGCATACAACTGCATGGCACACACACACGACGCGGATTGCTAACCACCCGATGACACTGTCAACGGACAGTTACTAGTTATGACTTATTAAAACAATATTGTTTTATATAATTTTAAATGCAAACATGTCATTGCATCGGTGTTCATTAAAGTTGCACGACAGCGAAATACACACAAAGCTAAGGAACACCTTTTCTACGAACGTATGGAGCTTATCGTTATTTTTTTTCGACTTTCTGGTACATAGAAGCGGGTATTCGTTTGCTGTTTTTGAAGATTACATTACAACCCGAATTATTTCAATGAATACTGAAACACGAAAGCTACTTCAAGGAACATTACTGACAAATTCAACAATTTAAAATTTAAGCGGAAGCTTTTTCACTACCTTTGAAGCTTTAATTCTAAGTATACATACAAACATTGAGTCTTAATTAGAATCGACAAAAACCAGAGTTTGCCAAAAAGACTCGGTGCACTTCTTCAGGGTTCCCTTCGTTCTTTAAACGAATTCTGATCGTACGTTTTGACTCGAGAATTCGCTCTCGAATTTTAATTATCAACTTTTTGCACCGGACGGCGGCCATCTTTGCTCCCCTGTCGAACTTTAATTATCTCCACCATATTTGTTTTGTTGTGTCGGAAAATGATAACGCGCTTCGACCCACAAGAACCTTAGTATATTCAACAAATGCAAGATGTAAATGGGGGGGACCTATGAATGATACAGTTGATTTGGTCCGTTCTCACGTGTTCGTTCGGATCACATTCTGACACCTTCGATGACTCTCAACGATTCATTAGCGACTCATTGTGAGTTTTTTTAACCCCTTTTTTTTTTAATCGGTCCGTTTACCCTCGTGAACGAGATTTCAACAATGAACGGAATGCAAATATCGTAAAATTTTGACTAAAAAAAAAAATTTTATTTCAATAACCGACAGCTATATCAACGAGCACCATTTTAATACGTACATTATTTTTGCTTATTTTTCTTTACATTTTTTTTAATAGACCCATCAGGTGTACCTTTCAAAGCAAAAGTAAAACGAACACAGTCTATTTGCATGTATTTTAATGATGAGACAGTTAGTTTGAACTACTTTGGGTAGCTTTTATCGAAAGTTTCAGGATTTCGTTGCACCGTTTGTCTCTAAAATCCAGCGAATGCGGCGGAACTGAATCGATTGTCTTCCCTGGAGACATCTCAATTTCAGTCGTGTGTAAGTTGTGTAAATATTATGAAACACGAGTGCAGCAGGCGCTATACGGTGTTCTTTTCTTTGTGTATGTTTCTGCGTGTGACACATCAGAACCGGTGGTGTGCGCCTGAACAAACACGTCCTATGTCAACCGTTGACACAACTGCAACACGAGGAAATACCAGTGTTGTACAGTGTGTAAACCTGCGTAGAAAACACCTTTCAAAAGTTATAAAATTGTTACTGGTGTGAATAAAATTGAAGTTTTAGTTTTGAGGGTCGGTTGGTTGGAGTGAATGTGTCGAGTGTTCGTTCGTTATCTAATTTAATGAAAACACTTTTTTTTTCCTGTTATTTACGATAACGATTTTTGACTACACCTTTAAGATCCACAAGTTACTCGTATAGCCTTATTAATGTGCTCTCAATACTTCTCAATTTAATTTTCTTAAGAGTATATTTATGTACCTATGTATATATGAATTTTTTATGGAAAACGCAGTTACAGTTGATAATCATATTGTAGACATACATAGTTGATAGTTATTTATACCTAGGGCAATTGGTGAATATGACTGAATGTAAAGAATAAGAAATAAGACGAATAATTAAACTAGGATGGAACGCTTTTGGAAGAATGAACATAGTTTTTAAATCCAACATCCCGCTATGCTTAAAAAAGAAAGCGTGCGTACTGCCAGTTGTGACATACGGATGTGCTGAATTCAAGAATGCTACGCAAGATGTATGCACGGAAAGATGTACCTTGTATGCTTGGTATAACAAGAAGTGATCGTAAGAGGAATGCGTGGGTAAGAAGCGCGTTCAAAGTGGCAGATATAGCGGAATGTGTGAACAAGCTGCAATGACAAATAGCGAGAAGAATGGATGGCAGATGGACGCGAGAAGTACTTGAATGGTATCCGAGAGGATGTGGAAGAAAGCTAGGAAGACTAAGTGGACGATGAAGTCAAGTGGATGCAGATTGCTCAAGATAGACAAGAATGGAAGAGGATTGGAGAGACCTTAATCCGGCAGTGAATGGTGATGAAAATGTTGATGATGAAGAGTATATTAAAAATCCATAATAATAGATTCAGCTGATTCAAAATCGAGTCATTCCATATTGCAAGCTAAGCTACTTCGCGCAATCCGTGCATGATGAAATTACTATACATATATAATAGTGCAGGAATCTGTCTGACCGACTAGATGGGTAGCCTAGCCACATACACATACGCTCACTCACTCACACGATACCGGGTTGCGCGAAGCGCTCACGCTACATAACCTCACTAGCTCACACAAACACTACTGATCCGGTAACCACCCGATGACATTATATAGTATATTATATAGTATTCAATTAAATCGCACCGTGTGTGTGTGTGTGTGTGTGTGTATGGCCGTGCTATGAAGCTTTTAGGCCAGTGAACCAGTTGTACGGGTGAAACATTGATCAAACAATTCGGTATTCATAGCTGTCCGTTAGCGACCGTTTACGTGAACGTTAAGAAAATTGTTAATCGGTCGTTATTACTAACATGGAGCACGCAGATTTTACTTTTATACAATATGTATATATCTAGTAATTGGCTAGATTTGTATGAAGAATAACTGTTGTTATGATCTTATATGTATGTACATACGTAAGAAATTTTAACGTCGCTAAATCTGCTAATTTTGACCGTTTGCATATTTGGACGTTTAATTTACGACGCGGATTAGTTTTTTTTTTTTTTCATTTTCATTTTTCATTGAAGGCTCCGTTTTGAAAAATGAAATGTTTGAATTTTTACCTCGAATGCAAATTTGAGTAAAATTTTACATTGGTATTCCTTGGCAATAAAAAGGAACTGTTGAATAAAAGTATTTTGCATTTACAAAATGTATAACTTAACCCAATCTAATCAAATACTAAATTTTTTTGTATCTACTGACAAGTTTTTATTTATTTATTTAATTGAAATAGCTTAAAAAGCTAATTACAAATAAAAAAAGTAACTAAAATTGCAAAATTAACTTAATTATCTATTAGCACTTGTACAGGGGTGTTGTTTTAAGGCTGCCAGGAATCTATCAATTTGGTTTATTTTTCTAAGACCTTCTGGCAGTCCATTGTATTCAACAACACCCCTGTACAAGATACTTTTTCTAGATCTACTTAATGTTGGTCAATTACATACATAGTTTGATTTCAATATTAAACTAAGGAACACACACAAGACACAAGACACCAACGAGTAAATATGAAAAAACCATGTATAATATTTCGACAGGAAATTTCACGACAAACAATCCGTCAAAACAAATGAATTTGTTTTACTTGTCATTAAAAAACAGAAGAAGAAAAGGGAAAAAAAATAATACAAAATTTCACATACTCATTCTGGCATGTATACGCGATCTTTTCGAGGTCCATCGGACCTTAACAAGATACCGGGAAACGTTTACGGTCTCTCCCCTCGCACAGAACAAACATTTGCCTTGGCGAGGCATCGCTAATTTCATGGGAAAACACTCTCATACCATAAGACAGGACATTCTCATCGCATGGAAAGAGGGGAGATACACGTAGGTGGTGGCTCCTCATACCATCGTTCAAAAACAATCATCGTTACGAATAGTTAGTTACCGACGTGTCGACAAATCGTTTGGTAAAATCGCATAATTTTCCAAATGGTAATTTTCCACGGATAATTTTCCACGTTTGGGAATTTTCTTTCACGGTCTGTGATTCTCGATGTCCCTCCTTGTCCCCATTTAGGGCCACAGTGCCCCTCCTTCCGACGGCCATTTTGGCCACGGCCAATTGTACTCACCGTTCGCTAAATTAATTTGGCACTACAGTGACGTAGAGCGTTGCTCGACAATAAATTACGTCGATCGATATTAAATTTATTCGTAATTAATATATTCGAAATTTATAGCGTGGTGTATTTTATTGAATACGGTCCGGATTAATGATTAAGTGTATGTAAAAAGTGGACGTTTTAGTACCATACGAAATATAACGTACGGTCCATTAAAGTGATGTAATGTAATTTCGTATTAGGAAGGATATTTACATACATTGTTTCTATGGCTTGCTTGGTTCAAAATTGGCGAATGTAGAATTTTTAGTCAAACTCAAATTTAAAATGACATTTATGTAGTGTAAGTTGACAAGTTAATGGTAGTTTCCGTTACAAGCAGATATGATATACATATATTTATATTTAACGAATTCACAGTCAAGATAAAAAATGAACTTGCACCAATATTATCTGGACAATAGGGGGTTTGCGTTCGTTACGTGACGTAACATTGAACTTTGCATTACCGCGTACTGCCTTCGATCTTTTTGACATACGTACATATGTATGTACATACATACATACATATGTATTAGGCGAAATATCGCTAACAAAACAAAGTTGCGGTAGGGAAAGTTGGTGGAAAATGGGACTTTTACTTCACGCGTTTGCCGTTTTTCAAGATATGCTGGTGGCTCTATACATACATAGCACTATTTAGTATTGTAGTATTTGAATCTATCTACATGTGTCTACTTCCATATGTAAACATGTTAGATATACATACATAGTTTTGTAATAATTACTTGTAGATATATTTCAACACACGTGTAAAAAGCTTACAATTGACCTATCTATGTACATATGTATGTATATACATAGCATTAAAGATGGCTAAATTTATTAACTGGAGAGAATATGAAAATCTTGTTTTTTAATATTTAAGTAACAAACTTTCACCAAATTTGTGTAACCCTGAACTCTCAGAACTAAATATTTTAAAATGCACTCTTTAACCCTCTCTATACAGAGCTAACAAATGTCATAGTTTTTAATTTTTTGGAACTACGAGTATATGTACATACATATGTACATACATCATATGTATAATAGTTACTAGTGACTACTAACAACACAATCAATGCCCATTGACAGTGTCATCGGGTGGTTATCATTTACATATGTACCTATAGTGTATGTCATCATCATCATTTTCAGCCGTTCACCATCCACTGCTGGATGAAGGCCTCTTCAATCCTCTTCCAATCTGTCTGTCTTCTCAATTCATCAGCCCATCGTCCACTTGGTCTAGTTTGCTTTATTTCACATCCTCTTGGATACAATTCCAGTATTTCTCGCGTCCATCTGCCATCCATTCTTCTCGCTATGGGTCCAACCACATTTTTCACACGTTCCGCTATATCTGCCACGTGTACATATTCCTCTAACGATCTTTTCTTGTCATACCAAGCATACGTCTTTCCGTGCTTCTCGATTCATCAGCCATCGACCACCCGGTCCACCTTGCTTTCTTTCACATCCTCTCAAATACCATTCCAGTATTTCTCGTGTCTGCCGTCCATTCTTCTGGCTATGTGTCCACTTCATCTTTTTCACACGTTCCGCTATATCTACCACTTTGGTCATCATACTTCTTACGATCGCTTCTTGTTATATCGAGCATACAACTTTCCATACAGAAACATCCACGTTTCACATCCATACGTCATAACTGGCAGTATGCTTTGGTAGTGTGCCTTGTTTTTTAAGCAATTGTGTATTTAGTAGTTCAAAATTTAGTAGGTAGTTGAAAAATGCAAGCGCTCCGCGGTTACCCAGCAAGACAAACTTTTGCGCTGCTATACATATACATATGTATAGTAACAACTATGTTTAATGAATTTTTCACGCAAAGCGTAGTCACAGTAGATAATCATATTGTAGAGATAGTTGATAGTTATCTATGTACATATACCTAGGGCAGTTGGTGAATATGACTGGATGTAAAGAAGAAGAAATAAAACGAAGAATGAAACTAGGACGGAGTGCTTTTGGAAGAATGAACATAGTTTTTAAATCCAACATTCCGCTATGCTTAAAAAATAAGGCATACGACCAATGCGTACTGCCAGTTATTGATGTATGGATGTTAAACTTAGACTCTAAATTCAAGAATGCTACGAAAGATCCAGTGCACACAGAGAAGCATGGAAAGGTGTATGCTTGGTATAACACGAAGCGATCGCAAAATAAATACATGGGTAAGAAGTATGACCACCAAAGTGGCAGATATAGCAGTACGTGTGAAAAAGTTGAAGTGGACACATAGTGGAATGATATCCGAGAGGATGTGAAAGAAAGCAATGTAGACCAAGTGGACGATGGGCTGATGAATTGAGAATAATGTGTGGAGTCAAGTGGATGCAGATTGCTGAATGGAAGAGGATCGTAGAGGCCTTCATCCAGCATAATGACACATTAACGGTTGAAAAATAATTTAAAAATTAAATTAGGTGTCACTGGACGCCACTGTGGTTGTCAGTGTTGGGTGTCAGGTGGGCGGCATAGCAGTGCGTCCTCCCCCCCATTCGAAAAAACTCTAATTAGCCGCCACTGGCTTAATGTATGTGAAGACCAGAGTGGTTCAAGCGTCCTGCTGCCGCCACTGGAATCCGACCCGACAGCCACTTTTTGCCCCACGTGCTGATACTGAATACTTTGCATGGTCGACTTTCAGCCACACGCTGACGTACGACTCGAGTGAGCTTATCGCTGAAACTCTCGTATATATGTAGGTACATATGTAGGGTAGATGTAACCAATTTACCAATTCAGACAATGAAAATGTATCAAACAATGAAGATACAGTTTCACTGCTCAGTATCGGTGAAAGTATATTAAAAAGTAAGCGTATGCGTTTGTGACTTGTTGATGTTGAATTTTTTTGTAAAGTTTCACTCGCATTATCTTGTAAGGGTAGCACAACACGTGCTCTTTTCTTCTTCAATTGTTGTAAAATCGACAAAAACTCATTGTAAACTATAATTGGTACTGACCGGTGATAGTCTACGCCTGAACACGGGCACGGCACGATAAGTAGAAGAAGCGACAAAATAACTAGGATTGAATATTTCAGCAGATTATATGATACGATTGGTCATTTCACAACTGTCAAATTTAGTTTCAATGACAGTTGTGAAACGAATGTGATTTCACCAGTGAGTATCAGTTAAAATATATTTTCACTGGTAGAAATATATATCTACTGGTGAAAATGTGCTTGAATATGATTTCACCGAAACGTCAGTGACTATATATTTTCACTTGAAATATGCTTTCGCTGTAACATACGTATATGTACATACATATGCATATTAACAGGTATGATTAATGAAAAAATTTCATCGAATAAATTATGTATTATATCAATATTATAGTTTGGAAAAATAAAGAGAAAATTTTTAATTTGAATGAAAATTATTTTTAATTAGTTTTTAATTTTCAATCATAGATGTCGCTATACTAGTTTTTCTTGGTTCAAGTTTTAGCTAAAATAATATTTTTTATTCGTTTTATCCATTTTCATTATTTTATTATCGTACTGAATACTTTTTGAATCTTTTTGTATGTACATATGTATGTCTTTGGCTGAAACTAATAATATGAAAATAGTCAATCTATAAGTGCATACAGTATTGCTTATGTACCTACATATATATTAATTTGAAATGTACATACATACATACATATATTCTGATTTCGTTTAGATCGCAAAACTTAAAAGCAACAATATAATGTTGTCATGGTTGAAAATCACGATTGCTCGAAATCGACCCCATAAACTTTAACAAATGACCAGTCGATCACGATCGACAACTCGAGGACTATCGCTCTAACTATTTTATAATACACTATTATTATTATTCGTGACTGTTTATTTTCGAAAGGACAATTTTTTTTCCATATCTATGCACACAGCTCAGCGGCGTACATACATACATACATATACCCACTCAACTAGCATTAACAAAAACATTAAACCGCAAAAACACAACATACATACACGTTTCCAAAAAAAAAAAAAAACAACTCACTTAACAATTTCTACGTTGATTTTGTTTTAATTCGAATGCATCACGTGTGTGTGTGTGAATACTGCGTCGTTCCGCTTCGCTCTTATGCAACTGTGTAAGTGTGTCGCGAAACATTTGGGCGTATCATGAGTGTGTTATCGGTTATTATAATTACCGAGCTAGCTCATTTATCAGTTGTATATAGAATTGATTATACACGAAGGTATTGAAAACATTACTGATTTCCAGCATTTGGTTCATCTGAATGCATGCTGAAACTTTTAGAGATTAGACACTCGTCGACGGTCACAGTTTAATATGCGCTCGATCGGATGCTGCTTTGGCTTCTTCGAAGAAGCAGCTGGTCTGGAGTGGGCTGGTTGAGGACATCCAACACTGGATGCCGGGGCCAGCATTGGAACAACTTTTTTTGGTTGGCGACCATCTCAGGCTCGGGCTGTCGACCGGACCACTTTAATTGTTTCGACTGCCGATTCAACAGCCGCCTGCCTATTCGATTGCACTCTCATCCCTCGAAGAGCGAGCGGCTTGATTAATTATCGTTTTAGATATGCGCGAGGAGCTGTTAAGAGTGGTCCATTGTTGGGTGGCCTTACACGCCAGTTACCGCTGATTATCACATCACTCGTTCATACTGTACCCTGGGGCCAATGTCAGCTTTCGTATCAAAACATTTACTAGCTCGGATTACCTTTTATTCGTTTGTCTCTGGCGTATGTGGTGCAGGGTTGGCGAATTTGTGGCACACGTGCCCAATTTGACGGGCAGAGCAACACTGAAAATTGAAAAAAATTTTCATACAAAAATTCAAGTCGTTTCGTTGAACGCTTGATTAAAACAATTCAAATGATATAAAAGATACGTACTGTTTTTCATTTGTATCAAACGAATTACTTGGCATAATTTTGTTCAATGAAACAATCTGACTTTGATGTGTGCTTTCCTCAAGTTTGTTTTATACCATTTCCTTTTTTGTTTCTCGTAATTTTCCAAGGAAATCTTTCCATTATTAAATTAAAATCGTCTTTCCGTCATATAATTTGTGGAAATGTAGTAAATAGTAAGCAGCAGATTGTACGTACATACATTGTGATTTTAGTGAATTAGAATTTCTTATCTTGTAGCGCGTGAGCAATTTATTTCATTCAAAACAATTTACAGGCCTAATTTTAGGTAGGTGAAAAAAAAAAATCATAAATTACTGTAAATAAAAGCCCAAGAATCTGCACCCGTCACGCTCCTATTTCTATAGGGAGACTCCAATGAAAGGTAAAGCACGCAACCCAAAGTGTTGGTAATACATACATATGTACATAACACGGCAACCACCCGGTGAAACTGTCAACTGTGTATGGGGGAGACTTCGACGAAAGGTGAAACAGGCAATCCAAATTTACACAGGTGTAAATTTCGCATGTGCCAACTGTGTCTAGATAACCTCGTTAACGCACGCAGCACTCATGACACGGTAACCACCCGGTGACACTGTCGACGGGCACTCACTAGTAAGTTTACATTCTATTTTGTCTCTGATTTTCAAAGGTCGCTTATTTTGTATTAATTAAAAATTTGAATTGTTATTATTTACATTTAATTTTTTCCTTGTAACCGAGCTTTTCCTTGTAACCAGGCTTTTCTATGGGGTTGCCAACTGTAACAGTAAACTAAAAAATATATTGACAATTGACAAATGCAATTTTCATTTTTAATCGGTGTCGTGATGTTTGAATAATATTTTTTGCCTTTTTCAAATATATTGGGGTCGCGGAACACTCAGGTTGGCAACCTGTGAATTTAAAAAAGTAACCTACATATAGTTAACGCTATATTACTACTTCGACAATAAGCACCCGTTGATTGTCACCTGGCAATACGCGACATTGAAATCCACTCGAGTCGCATCGTTCAAGCAATCGAATCGATCGTACAATCAAGTCTAAACTAATTAAAACTTTGCAATTGTTGCGCGTATAAAACTTTAATCGCTCGCGAATAAACGAATCGTATCTTTACGGGCTAATTAAAAGTTTACGTCGGAAATTTACCGTTGGAAATTTACTTTAATTTTATTTTCAACACATTTTTAGACAAACCAACGTGTCTACGATTTTGCATCTAATAAAATGATTCTTATACGAGTGTACATACATATGTATGTACGTACGTAGTAGGACTAGTTTTAGCGTTCGACGTGTTCGCCCGTGCGTACCTACGGTTAAATATCCCATTACGGGTTGACACACACAATTGCAAATTACACGGCGTTTCATTACTCAAAACGCTACCGTTTAACGCTTCTTAATTCGACGATCGTTTTAATTTTTTTCCCCACTCTCTCCCTCTCTCTCTCACTTCTCATCTCGAGCAGATCATTATTTAAATGTGGGACGCGCGCACGGGAGCCACGTATTAAGCGACCAATGATTGATGGACGCGCTCGCTAACAAAGACCCGGCGCATTATTATACACGGTAAATAAACATGTTGAGATGAAGATTAATTAACTGTTTAATGAGTGGGGGACAGATCAGGGCTGGCCAACAGCAGCCGACCGAGTTCACAGCCCCTGTATGTTCGTGGAAGGCTGGGACAATAAATAAGTGCAGCTCGTTTTGTATACACATAACAGTTTCTATTCATTTGCGAATAACAACACTCGTTATAAATGTTTTACAACCCGCCCGTTTCGGATTCAATGAAGCTTTGTGGTTCTGACTGTTTATTTTTTTCATTTTTTTTTTGCATCTTCGTATACTCGGGTAGTGTACGAGAGCTTCTCCAACTGTCGATGTCGTTCTGTTAAAATTTGTAGGTTTGCGTTCGCGGTTATAAATATTCAAAGTAGACGAGTTGGTTTTTTTTTTTCTGCTGTTGCTTTTCAGTGTGCTATCTCTCTATTGATAGACCGAGAGTGTTATGCAAAAATAAAAAAAAAAATACAAAACATTAAAACACAGTCTCTCGCTCCGAATTGTTATTTGTCACAAAGTGACTGATTTATTAAGGCTTAGTTATACAGATTTGCACGTCGAGTCGCAGTATAAAGAATGCCATTAACATTTGAAAAATTTTCGTTAAATCGTTCTATAAAAAATTTGGTATGGCTTTTAAAGAGGTAGCCTGTAAACATAACTTGTACTGTTCGATCGCTTCCAAAGTTGATATTTCAATGTCAATTTTTCACATCTTATTGCTAGTTGTTAAAGTCTGTACTTTACGACGTACGACTACTATATTTTATTCAAATCCATCTACACAATAAATAGGATACTTTTATAACTATATTATACTTGGTGCAAGTACCCGGCGTTGCCTGGTTGAAAATTATTATACTTTTTCTCGTAAATTTATTTTTCTAAACTGTAAGCTAGCTACTCGAAAGTAATGTAATCTGTTGCATTCGAATAACCTAAGTGCTTCTACAACATATAGGTACATATCGATGGGTTAGTGCACAGATATTGCATGTCTAGTTTTTACCAAAATTGAGTTATCATACACAAAACGTCCATCTGCATCAAACCATTTGTATGTCCATTTCGTCCATATTTTTCACGCAAAAAAGATGTGTGTCACTTACAATATTTCAACACAAAACTGGACACACAATATTTGTGCACTAACCCTTCGATATGTAGTTTCAATAAAACGGAACATCAGATAAGAAGATATATACATAGACACGTGTACTTGAAACTGATTACAATAAACCAGGGAAAAAAGAATGACATAAAAAAAAAACACTTTTTGCTCATCACGCTCCATCTTTTGCTTTGGCTGCAGTTTCTATGTCTGATGTGAATCGATCGAAATTCCAAAGTTGATATTGAAATACGATCACGATACTTTCATACTATACCGATAAAGTAAGATTGAAATATTATTATTATTGAAACCGGAAGTCGTCTTTTTTTACATATGTATATTATAATAGCTTCGACGATTATTTCACTTTGTACAATGACAATGCCCGTGCTGTATACATATTCGTATGGAAAAGAATAGCAGATGCTCGCAGTGTAAACCTACTGTTTGACTATCTTGATTAAGACACTGTTGTGATCATCAATCATCCTTCAATGACCGGCAAACAGTTTAGAGGGCGATAGATATTATCAAATTATCAACTTCGGCTGCATGTGTTGCTTAACGGAAATCGTATTGGATCAATAGATACAAAGATGATGCAAAATGTCATGCTATTAGTAGTGTATCAGGATGAAATTTCAAATGTCAACCGGTATATTTTATATTTATTGTATACGTATGTATGTATGCAGGATACTGAAGCTATTTGATATTTATTCGATCGTTTATATAATTTAATTTATCGTATGACAAAACCGGATGACTTTCTATTGATACAATATGATATCGAATCGTACGTATTTATTTATCTGTAGGTATATTATCGTACTTATTTTTTTGCAGACGATTGAGAAACGCTTTACCTGTAACCAATGCCACTTCATTATCTAATTTGTCAAACTGAAAACTGTCACTTTGACAAAAGCATTAGCGAAACGTAAAGACTTCAACATGTCATAAATATTGTAGTGCTTTTTATCTCGTCAACGGAAAATATTCAAGCGATTTTGTTTGTTCTCACCAAAATGCAGATACCTACTCATTCTCGGAATCCTTTGTCGTTGTCAACTTTCAGCCTAAGTACAGACGAAGATTGTAATATTGTTTGTTTATTTTTCCACCATACAATGTTTTCACAAAGCAATCCCAAAGCATAAATTCCTCTTATTATGTGAATGCATATTGTTTTAACGCACGTTCATAATTATCCAACGAGATACCCATCAGAATAATTTGATCACATGTTAAACCTAACTATTTTTTTTTTTTTTTTCTTAAGAGATTGCATATGCACTGTCAATTTTCATTATATCCACGATCTTTCTTTCAATTTAGTAACATAAAAGCAAAGAAAAAATAGCTTTCGCATAAATATCATTTTTGGGTTTCGTGTATACCTACTCATTGAAGTCTCCCTTAAAATTTATTTAATTTACGTATAAGTTTATCGTCACACCAATTTTGGTGGCAGCAGTATGACAACATATTTCTCAATATATTTTGGACAAAACTTAATATGTTTTTACTAGTTAAGTAAATAAATAGTTTCGGTTTTAATTTTCAATGACTAATATATGTATGTATGTATGTACGTATGTACATATGTATGTAGGTGCATAAATATAGTTAAAGGAGTTTGTTTGCTTATTTTTATCTTGTATGAGTGGTATATCATACCCGTATGTGACTTTTCAATTTTTGTTGATTTTATTTTTATTATTTAAACTTTATTACACGGAACCGTGTAAAATGTCAGTTTGCGTTCGGGCCATGCCGTCAAAATTCACATCTAAATTTTTATTGTGTTTATTCGTCGTATATACACGGGCACACGGTAAATATTGATATTAATCACGGATCACCGCGCCACAATGGCTCCACGAAAATCCTTGGTCGCGGGTGTGTTTCTTCTCGGAACTGTTTGCCATGCAAACGAGACCCGGTACAGTCCGATGACCAAATAGACATATTAGTGGTGTTGCCGTATACCATATTATACATATACCTGTTTCAAAAAATGAAAAAAAAATGTTACCATTGAAATATTTGTGAGCAGAGATAAAATCGGTCGTAAATCTCGGGCTCGGTGGCCTTTGTGGCTTAGCAGGACTCCAACGGCTTCATTTCTGGACAAGTCCTTTGTCTGACTAATAACGCATACTGTTATAAATTTACCTCGTGTAGTACGTGCGCGCACATCCACCATCGTGTTTATTTTAATCTCACCATCTCGACGTTACACCGGGCAATAATACGAAATCAATATACACGCGTATCGTATACTCGCCGCGTTCAATTGATTCGTTAAACACGCAACATTGCTTATCACTAATTAGATTTTATTGGTAACCACTAGCTGTACCTACTATGTATATAATGCCATATCTGTAAACGGTAAACATGCGTCAAACTTAAATCAGCTAGCGTATGTGTATGTACATAACATGGTTCATCGTACACGTGTGACAGTTTGCGAATGTATGACCATGTCGTGTAATGCTATGTCGGGTGGGTGACCGAAACTGTTTATCTATCTCCGTGGTTTATGTTTCGATTCCTATGATGTGAAACTTGGACGCTAAATTCAAGAATGCTACGTAAGATCCAGTGCACACAGAGAAACATGGAAAGATGTATGCTTGGTATAACAAGAAGAGGTCGTAAAAGGAATACATGGGTGATAAGTATGACCAAAGTGGCAGATATAGCAGAACGTGTGAAAAAGATGGATGGCAGATGGACGCGAGAAATACTAGAATGGTATACGAGAGGATGTGAAATAAAGCAAGGTAGACCGAGTGGAAGATGGGCTGATGAATTGAGATGAATGTATGGAGTCAAGTGGATGCAGATTGCTCAAGACAGACAGGAATGGAAGAGGATTCATCCAGCAGTGGACGGTGAACGGCTGAAAATGATGATGTTGAGTTTGAGCGTATTTAATTGCGTTTTTTATGAATTGGCAATACTCGATCAATGTATTTCAATTGAAAATATTTCACTTATTATCGATTAGCCGGAGCCATGGAAAGAAAATAAAATTGGTATAGTAATAACTGATAAAGTATCACATGACCTATAATAAGACCTAAAGTAGCTATGTAAAGTATTGTGCAATGTTTCGTTCCGATTAGTTCAAGGGTATGTGAATGTATTATGAAAAAGACAGATGGATTTCAATATATGTATTATATACATGTATGTATGTAGTATATGAGAAGAGTGAAATCAAGTGGATGCAGATTGCTCAAACAGACAGGAGTGGTAGAGGATTGGAGAGGCCTTCATCCAGCAGTGGATGGTGAACGACTGAAAATGATGATGATGATATATGAGAGGTATGCATAGGTCTGAAATTTGATTGGATCGAGATTGGTTTCCATCTCGAACTTGCTTTTGCCTGCCGCAGAGAAAAAAAGCCATCCTCCTCGTAAAGTGTTGGTAACACAATGGAGTTGTGCGGGCGAAAGGCTCGATAAAGGGCGAGCGGGACGAAGGGAGGAAGATAAAGCAGTTTATGACCGGATTAGGAAACATTCAGTTTCTGTCCTTGTGTGACATTAAATATGAAATACGAGCACGCTTTTGTGACCAAAGTGAATAACACAACATTTGGTAGTTTGTATTTATGGGTGCCTCGCTTATGGCCGGCTCTAAATTTCGAATTAAACAAATGCACGCATAAATCAAACGGTCGGGGTAGAATCGCGGAGACAAAAGATTCGATTCATTCCTTGTGGTGGACTCACACCGACCAACTTGTACTCGTAAATACGTAAATCCTTATCTCTCCACTCGTTCCATTAGATCCGTATAATAAGCACGCTTGTTTTAAATACGCAATTGATTGTAAATATTCAAAGGAGACTCCTTTTCAGTATTTGTCGCGCTCTTTGGTGTGCAAAATATTATAAGTATAACATTAAAAAGAAACACACGTGAGGTTACAATAGCCATGCGTGTCCCGGCCGTGCGTCTGTCCATTTGACACGCTTCGATTTTATACAGTTTCGACAAAAAGGCACACACACTCCAAACGCGATGCGAATCGAACTTTCGTTCCACCATACGTTCAGAATGGGTTTTCATTATTCAATTTTACGAGTGCGACACGTAATGCTGCGTACACACCGACGAACTGAACAGCGAACGGCGAAGGCGAATTGTTATTGTGTGGACCGCTCCACACAATAGCGTCCGATGATTTATGAACGTCCACACAATAGCAACCCTTCGTCGTTCGCTGTTCGGTTCGTCGGGGTGTGTACACTGCATTACAATGGCAACACATAACGAATGCACTGATGCTTGTTTACACACTACTGGCAAAATTGAAGCCCAATTACTGGTCGAAGGCACTATGTAGTACTTTGACTTTTATTATTGTACTTTGACATATACCTACATATGTATGTATATACGACAAGCGTTTCAACATGTGCTTAGACACAGTGTTTCTTCTTGTTGGAACATGTTTCATGTTTATATGTTCTTTAGTCGGTGTGTACGCAGCATAAGAAAGCGATATCACTAATGTAAAAGCCCATGCGCATTTCGAAAGCTGCCGTTCATTTCGTAGACAACATTTTCAGCGATTGATAATAATTGGAATTGAAAGTAAATCAAGCTTTTAATTGTGTGTGTGTGTGTGTGTGTGTGTGTGTGTGTGTGTGTGTGTGTGTTAGGTGTGCATTTTTCTGTATAAAAATATCCGATACGCTTCTTGAAAGGCCATTGTATCTGTTCAACGTCTTTTCATCGGTCTGGTGCATCGTTTTCTACATGCTTTTGACCATTTTGCGACTCGACTATGTCACAATGGTCCAGGTGACATAAGCCGCTCGGGTGACAAATGTGTTCCGGTGAACGAGAAGTGCGTGAAACGTCAACAAAGACTTGCAGCGGTCGACGACCGAGTGTAATTCGAGCCAAAGGTACTCTTTCCAAGAGTACAGTCCACCTTTAATATCATCATCATCATCATTTTCACCCGTTCACCATCCACTGCTGGATGAAGGCTCCTCCAATTCTCTTCCATTCCTGACTCCACACATTCTTCTCAATTCATCAGCCCATCGTCCCCTCGGTCTACCTTGCTTTCCTTCACATCCTCTCGGATACCATTCCAGTATTTCTCGCGTCCATCTGCCATCCATTATTTTCGCCATGTGTCCTTTAATATAAATTGAGTATTTCTTTGTCAAAAAAGTATCGAATTGTTGTTGTGTGGTTGTGTCATTACTGTTATCATCACTGTGATGGATAGATAGCCTAGCGTTCGTTTATGTCGAATCGTTTGGACAAGTTTAGCTCAGAGATGCGAATTCAGACACACGTATTTAGCGGCAGTGCTTACACTTAAGCCACGAGGCTCATACGCGTATTTCTAGGCTAGCATTAACAAGACGCTACGATGTGTTCATGTCCCTTGGTGACACTTTTAAACATCGTCAAAATTCTGAGCTACATATTATAGCTAGGCTCGTACTCATAGTACATAATGCGGGTATTACACAAGGTTAGTTTACTCGCTAGTTTACTAGCAGCTAGTAAACTAGCTCGTGTAATAGGCGAAGCTAGTAAACTATTTGGTTTTTTCGGCCGAGCGAGTGAAGTTCTAATGTTTGAACTTTACTCGCTACTATCTGACTAGTGTGACGTCACTTAATTTTGACAGTTTGAGGTTAAGCGGTTCATTTTCAGCTGCCAATACACACATATATGAAGGTTGTGTCAAAATTGTATTATTAAAAAAAGCATATTTATTTTAAAAAATGTATAAAAAAGGAAGTAAAACAAGTACTGTAGACTGTAATACAAGTTTATGCCACTGGCGAGTACACTAAACACGTGTAATAGGATTACTAGCTACTCGCTACTAGCTCTACGTGTCGACTAGTAAACTAGCGAGATAGTAGCGAGTAAACTATCCCTGTGTTTTACCCGCTTAAATTAGACAGAATAACTCTGTTGTACTCCAAATATCAGGAATAGGTAGCTGTATGACCTTTGGTATCACGAAGTGACTATAATAAAAAAATTTCACATCGTATGTTTTATCTAAAAACGTTTCTTATCCGTGAACGTGCGAGTGAAAACTCTTACGTGATCTCACTCTAATTTTCCGAACGCCAAGACAAGTGTCACTTCCTCTACATGAGATTCCATTGATGGATTCGTCGTATCCTTTTGTCCTTTGCACGGGAGGGATGAAATGCATTCGAGCGTGCAGAATCCGCTGATCCGGCGAGGGGGAGATGTTTTTGCCACCGTGTTTCCATTCACACGTGTTTAAATGGAAAATATTTGGCAAATATACGATTGCTTTTGTGTCGAAACGTTTCGAAACGTTTCGCCAGCGGAAAGATCAAGGACTCTGAAAGGACCATTGTGCGTTTCCACGAAATGAAATATAAAGCTTTGGCGTTCGTCCGAGTGATAGATCGATAGGAAGTGGTAATGTGGTGCGTCACAAAATTCCAAAGTTTTGAAAGATTTCGCCTCGAGTCCTGACAAATGAGTCGGAGAGTCCTTCGAGTTCGTGACCGAAACGCGAGACATTTGTCCCGCACTATCGGTTCGTTCGCATACACGAAATTCTACTCTATACCCAGAAGATTTTAAATCATCTCCCTATGTATGTATGTATGTAATGTTAACCAACGACATGAAAAATAATACAGTAAAAATACTATTTTTCGTCTCGTTCTGTTTTAAATTTCGACCACCCGCAATTTTCTCGCAAGTTTTGATATGATGACTCACGGTCGAATGAATGAATGGCATTTATACTAATATTTAATCCTTTAATATTTTTTAGAAATCGAATGTGTCATGCGCGTCAAACAACTGAAATTACTCATCGTAGAAAATACATACATACATATGTAGCTACAGAACAAAACAACGAATTTACAAATAAGAATAATTTATTTATTGCATTGATACTCAATAAAGTTATATATTTTCTTACACTGTAAGTGACTCAAACATAACAAAATGTTTACACCAAATTAATAAATGGACGGAAAAAACCGCACTAAAGATACTCGGCGTCAATAAATTGACTTGAATTTACTTTTTGAACTTTTTCTAAACAGAAACTTTAATATGTATGTACATATTTAAACTTGTAGTTTTTTTCAACGTTTTTTGAATCTAAAAAGGACCAAAACGTATTTATCATCCAATGAATCATTAAATGATGGGTATTATGTGTGTAATATTTCAGATCTTTATTCATTTGTAAACGTATAGAAAATGGCTGAAACATTTTTTATTTATTTTTCATTAAAAAATACATGGGCAGGCGACATAGTCGACGCAGCTGATATAATTTGTACATACAATTTTTAATTATTTAGTTATTTATAAATATTTGAAGGATTACAAAAATCCATTTACATTCAAAACATGTCGAGTTGATTTTTAAAGTGATTTGTATTTTCAGAAGCTACCAGCTGATTTGGGAGGTGGTTCCAAACTTCAACCACTCTATTTGAAAATAATGAGTCTCAAAACAATTTTGTTGGATTTGTCTTTTAGGAAAATCAGAGTATGACCTTTGAAGTGAGGATGTTATACTCATTATTTATTATTTTATTCACTTCTATTGGATCGCCTCTCAATCTTCTCGTCTCCAAAGAGGTGGGACTCATTCTCTTCAACCTTTCGTTATAGGGTAGTGTTCAAAGTTCTGATGGCATTCTTGTAATCCTTCTTTGAACCCTTTCTAATGCTGCGTACACACTGCGAAAAAACGGAACGGCGAACGACGAAGGGTTGCTATTTGTGTGGAGCGGTCCACACAATAGCAACCCTTCGTCGTTCGCTGTTCGGTTCGTCGCAGTGTGTACGCAGCATAATATTAATGCATTTTTTTCGGAGAGGTTTTGATTTCCATCATTTCTGGAATACAAAACATAATTCGAATGTCCACCATCTTCTTGGTTCATTTTATTTAAAAAAATACATGTGCAGGCGGCATATAGCCGATGGAGTCCAGGGGTATGACATAACATGTACATACAATTCTTAATTATTTATATCTTTTGAAGGATTACAAAAATCCATTTATATTCAAAAACTTATCAAAATGATTTTTTAAAAGATTTGTATTTTCGAAAGTTACTAGCTGATATGGCAGACGGTTCCAAACTTCGACCACTCTATTTGAAAAAAAAAAAAAAAAAAAGAGTGACAATTTTGCTCGATTTGTTTTTTTTTTTCAGTAATTTCAGTGTATGACCTCCGAGATGTGCATTTTCATTGAAAGTAAGGAGGTTTTTCATTTATTATTTATTATTTTGTAGACTTCTATGAGATCGCCTCTTAATCTTCTCGTCTCCAAATGTGTGAGACTCATTTTCTTCAACCTTTCATTATAGGACAGTGATCGAAGTTCAGGTGGCATTTTTGTTATCCTTCGTTTGACCCGTTCTAAACATACATACATACAATGTCTTTTCCTTTTGATTACTGCGATTTAAATCATGTTTTCGCCGTGATATCGTTTTGTGGCCGAGCACCAGCTTGCCAATATGCATTTGCGCATGTGCAGGGTTCAATTTGCTGCCGGTTTTACACGTTTTTTGCCGGCGACACGAGGAATACCTCGGACGAACGAACGAACGGACGGACGGACACACGAGGAAACGGCCAGCCGCTAAATGGCGACGTCAATCGCATACTAATCGCGACAAAACCGCAGACATATCTTCATACCAGGGGGGGGAGGGGGTGGGAAGGGGGGGGGGGGAGAGAAAACTGGGGGGAAAAGGGGAGTGACGGGTATAAACGTTCTGTCTCCACTGACTCCCCGTCCGAATTTATTTCTTTATTTGTTATTACGAGACGTTCGTTGTTTGTTGGCTCGGACGAAGAAGAAGCCCCGTTTCGTCGGGGTGTGTTTTTGCCGCCTCTTTTGTCCGACCTCGATATTTTATTAATGCGACCCGTTTCCAAAACTGTCGCCCAAATCGACCGGCGGGTCAACGTTCCTCTGATTATTAAAATTTCGGGGCGATCGATCGCCATTTGTATCTACGTCGGTAGGAATAATACATACACGTATGCGATGGATATGCAATCGCGATGCAATTTTGATACTTTTCCCCCGCAGTAAACGCGAGCTTCTAATAATGTGCAAAGATCTGTATGTGTGCCTTTTTTGAATTTCGACATTATTATATATACATATAATAGCCGAAATCCGTCTGTCTGTTTGTCTGCTGATAACGCTCGCTGAGGAAAAATTATTAAAAAACCAGAAAGAGTGGGGGATCGCACCCAGGACCCCAGGCTCGAGAGAACTCGCAATAATGCTATTCGCTATCGCCCTTGGTCAATTTAGTCCTTTTTTTTTTTTTAAACATCACCTATACAAGGGATCGTGACTACGTAGATGACGCTATAAAAACTATTATTATTTTTTTTTGTTTTTGATTTTTACAAAATCAATTACAAAATTATGATTATTATATACCTATATAATAATTAATAATTATAATATACATAAATAGTAAAGTTAAAAAAAATCGATACTATCGATACTACGGGATTGCTATAATACATAGATGGCGCTATCAACCGTGCGATCAATTAGTGGGGCTCTCTATTAAAAAAGTGCTTTACGTAATTTAAAATTCAGCAGGCGTTGATATTCAACGGGCTTACACTAGTACTATATATAATAGGCCTATTCCGTCTGTGCGTCTGTGTGTCTGTCTGTCTGCTGATAACGCTCGCCTCGGTAAATAATTAAAAAAAAAAACCAGAACGTCGCACGAGTGGCATTTGAACCCGGTACCGCTGATTCGGAACAGAGCGCTTACGCGGTGAGCCAAACCAGATGATAATACGCAGGCTTCAACGTGACTATTTAATATGAAAAATAGGGTCGCGACTTTGCTATTGGCGCGACTTTGGCGCATTGTTGCATAGATGCAACAGCTATAAAAACTAAAAAAATTAATATTATTTCTCATCTCATCAGTACGGGTGATGAGAAACCGCTCCGTTGATATTCAACGGGCTTATACTAGTTATATATATAGTAGCCGAAATCCGCCTGTCTGTCTGTCTATCTGTCTGCTGATAACGCTCGCCAAGGTAAATGATTAAAAGACACGAACCGTCCGCGCGCGAGTGGGATTTACATTAATTGTATTACATTAATTGTATTATATACACAGATTAATTGTGTGCCATGGGACATTTTTCCGTGCTTAAAAAAGATGGAATACGACCAATGCGTACTGCCAGTTGTGACGTATGGATGTGAAACGTGGATGCTAAATTCGAGAATGTTACGCACACAGAGAAGCATGAAAATATGTATGCTCGGTATAACGAGAAGAGATCGGAAGTGAAATACATGGGTAAGAAGCGTGACCCAAGTGGTAGATAGCGCGACGAATGGATGGCTGATGGACGCGAGAAATACTGCAATGGTATCCGAGAGGATACGAAAGAAAACAAGGTAGACCGATCAAACGATGGGCTGATGAATTTAGAAGAATGTGTTGAGTAAACTGGATGGAGATTGCTCAAGACAGACAGAAATGGAAGAGGATTGGAGAGGCCTCCATCCAGCAGTCGATGGTGTACGGCTGAAAATGATGATGATGATGAGGACATTTTTCCATATTGTGTAGCTATTATACAAATAAATGTTTCGATTACTCCGGCTATTGGGACATGTTACACTATCGTGATTAGTATAGTCAATATTATCGCGAATTTAAAAACATCCGGATTCGCCTCGATATTATCGCGATACTGTAAATACCCACAATATGTATCGTGCGATAGTATTGATAGTGTAACATGCCCCATTGTCAAATACAACAAATATTGCCAGTGCAAAAAGATTATATTACAGACAGTTTGTTATAACTAAGTATAGAAATAGGGTCATTTTTATCAAATCGATCAATCGAAAGCGTTGACGTAGTTGCTTTATATCGACACTGTTGCACAATTACTATCGTATGTACATACATATAAATGAAATAACTTTTATAAGTTTACATTTAGATTGTTTTCAAGCGATATTTTGTGTAGTTAATTTTATTAAAACGACAAAACCCATCAAGCTGACAACTTCATGCGATATTTTTTAAATTCGAATATGAGCTCGCGCGCGCCTCATCGATTACGATCGCCAAGTGCAACTTAACGAATTTTATCCGAGGAAAATGCATATCGTACATATAAAACGACACATTCTTTCGGAAAACTGCGGGCGACCAATTAAAATCTCGACATAAACATTCGACGTTTGAATTCCACGTCTTTGGCGGTACATACCACATATTATACATAATAATTATCATTGCCCGATAGCTTGCGCGATTCGATTCAATTTATATACAGATCGAAGCACTCCCACGTGTATACAATTACGGCCGGTGAGGATGGGTCTCCTTCCTGGACGTCTGGCCTTTGATGATTTTGATGACGACGTTGAAAATCTTTCGTCAACATTAAATTTGTCGGTGGCGAATTTGGCAGATCTCCCCGCGGCCGGCTGGTACGGGCCCCATCCATACGAGCCGAGCGGCCCTCAGCAAAAACTTGCTGTCAACTGTTGTAGAATGCATTTACCTGTGTATTTGAATGACTATGGGAGAGCAGCAGCAGCCGGAGCCACTAACAACACCACCACCACCAACATAAACGTGCACCATCACCATCAAATCGAGAATTATTCCGGAGCGCGCGCACTGTCTGTTGAACACTCATATCAAAAAACATACTCGTACACATATGCGCGCATTGACAATTTCCAACTAATTTTCCATTATATTCTATTGTTGTGTTTCAATCTGGCGATAATGTTTATTTCCTATTGTTTCCCACGTCAAACTATTTGACAATTGTCTGTATCAGCGGTCGCCAACCTTTCGGACCGCACGCACCCACTAAACTCAAAATCTCCAATCCCGCGGACCACTACCGTGATTTTTTTCCATAAAAATAACATTCTAAATGTGAAATGGTAATTACACTTATACCTATTCGCAAAAGTTGGATATCACCCTATTAATGATAGAAAATTTATAATAAACTAGCTGACCCGGCATGCTTTGCAATGCCACTCATCCCGTGTGTTCCCGTTCCCGTTCCTAGTACGTTATCTGACGCGTGAGCAGGCCCGTTCCCGTTTTTTCCCGATTTTTTTTCACAGGAACCATCCCCGGCATGATCACAATAAGTCCAGAAAGTTTCATCGCGATTGGTTGAGTGGTTTAGGAGCCTATAAGAGACAAACAGAAAAATTCGGGTGTAGCCAACCCATGACTTTATCCATATATTTGAGGAATACAAAGAGTAACGAAATTATTTTTTTAAGTACGTAAGTAAATAAAACGCATACACCACCACCACACCAATCAAAATACATACATACATATCATGAAATTACTGTGTTGAGTGCGCGCGCGTATATAAAATACGATCTTCGGCATATATTCAAATAAGAAAAACTACCACTTCCGGTCGGCGGATTTTAATCAAAACCTTATCAACTCTTAAATTTTATATGATAATTATAAATATAAATTTTCGACTTGATCAATAGGGCAGTTTCTGAAATATTCTGTGGTAAACTTTTCGACAAAAAAGAAACCCTACTTCCGGTTGACTGATTTTAATGATTATTTTTTCGTAACTAGCAATTTTACTCAGGAGTACAACATTATAATATTGTGACGATAATACATATTTAAAAGGCCGAAAAAAATAAAAAACAAAAAATCGTTCAAGAGTAAACTGCCATTTCCGGTAGTTAGAAGTTGACTAAAATCACAGTATCTCTTAAGGCTAATGTGAAAACTATAGATATGAAATTTGGAGAAAATTCCCGCTGCAGTTTCGGAAATATGATTTTTTACCGGATTTTTGAATTTTCTGCACGAAAAAAACCCTACTTTCGGTTGACTGATGTTGACCAAATTCGTTATGGCTTTTAAACTTTACGTGAAAATAATAGATATGAAATTTCAGCTTGATAGACTTGATAGTTTCGGAGAAAACACACAGACATACACACACACACATAGTACACAGACATACAGACATTTTCCAGAAATCATGAAAACGTGATCAGGGGATGATACTTGATCCAAATCAGTCAAAATCTCGAAGTCGAATTTTCGCACGATCACAATACTTTATCCAATTAGGATAAAGTAAAAACAGACAGACATTGATTTTTATATATGTACATATATATGTAGATAAACGATATATTCATTATTCATTATGAAAACTGCCAGTTATGACGTATGGATGTGAAACTTGGATGCTAAATTCAAGAATGCCACGTAAGATCCATTACACACAAATAAGCATTAAAATATGTATGCTCGGTATAATAAGAAGAGATTGTAAGAGGAATGCATAGGTGAGAAGTGTGACCAAAGTGGCAGATATAGCGGAACGTGTGAAAAAGATGGATGACAGATGGACGCAAGAAATACTGGAATGGTATCAGAGAGGATGTGAAAGAAAGCAAGGTAGACAGAGTGGATGATGGGCTGATGAATTGAGAAGAATGGGTGGAGATGGAGTGGATGCAGATTGCTCAAGACAGACAGGAATGGAATAGGATTGGAGAGGCCTTTATCCAGCAGTGGATGGTGAACGACTGAATATGATGATGATAATGAAAAATGCGGACCACCAGTTGGCGACCGCTGGTCTGTATGACTTTAGTATTGGTGTAGGTTGGCTTTTAGGAGTTGCCAAAAGGTAGTTTAATTGTCTCTGTAAATTGCAACTGAGTGAGCTTTGTTAATTTATAGACAGGGTGTACATAAGCCTTGTGCGTATATGCCGGTCAGTTACACCTAAAAAATGTGGTCAAGACTGTCCTATAGAATCTCAGAACTAATTATACAATAATATAATTAATACAGGGAAACTTTACGTCGCTTTTAAATGACTAGCTGCATACACCTGGCATTTGCTGGGCTCTAGATAATTTATTGAAATAAATTCATTGAATTGATATCTCAATTTAACATTTTTTAATGTTGCCCAAATAAAAGTATTTCGAAAAGAAATAGTTTGCTAAATGATTCCAGGTAAATATTTCAATCAAATGATCGATGAAATTTTCGTGTAAAATCGATAATTTTACATACTTATATGTACATAGGTTTAAGTACCATTTTGCACTTGTTAAAGTACACTTTTATTAACTAGCCAGTTTGTCCGTTGTATGAAGGTGGATTCTAGCCCCACTGCGCCGGTTTGTATAATAACAGTACAGCCCCTAGTCCGTTTGACAGTACGTGAAACGATTGGACAGTGTATCGTCGATTGAATGTGTGTATGGCCATAAAATCGCATTGTTGACTATGTAGTTAACGATTTGTTGATTTTGTTGTTTATTATGTTGACAATGCAAGCGCGATCCTACAACCCAGGCAAACAGGCAGATGCTTACGCTAATATATACCTATAGTATATTGTGAAAATTTATGTATGCTTATATATATATATACCTACCTACATATATATATATATATATATATACCTACATATATACGAGGTTCGAAGGAGCATGTTGTTGTTGCGACACATGTTCCTACATATGTAGTGTACAGAGGCGATGTATGGAATCCTCCAGTGCTTGAAAGATTTAGCCTACTTGCGCCCGAAAATTACATTCGTTCGCGCTCTCATCGTCTCTTCCAACAAACAATAGTTAGGACTGTCACATCACTCCTGTTTTTGAAGCCATCCGACTATTGGTGTTGATTTGTTTAGCATACCCTATCCTAGTTTTGTGACCTATCTGAAGTTATGTACATTCAGCTAGGCTACTTAGCGAGGATGGGGGGTTGCATATTAATATTTTTATTTTATATTTAAGTTTGTATTGTATTTCCTATAAATATGTACCTATGTTATATAAAAATGTATGTTTATAAATTTTGGGTTTATACATATGTGATGTTTCAAAATTGTTACGTTTATTTATTGGTTAATTAAGTCCTTTGTTTATTATTGAAAAATATGTGTTGACTTATACTTACGAGCGAGTACACATCTCATTTCATTTGGTGCTATAAAAAAATATTAATTCGCGATTGATATATTATGTCGCTCACGTCCTACCAACGATTAAGCTTCGTCGTCGATAATTTCGAACGTTTCAAACATTTGTCCTTCGTAAGAAGTTTGAGGGCGCGCAAACTTAACAATTTGCAACAGGCTGCCTCTCTCGCGATGGCATGCCCAGCCCTTTATGTATTTTCCGATGAAAATTCTAGATTTTCAACCTATCGATGCGTACTACGTTTGCAGGATAGTCGCGTCGAATACCGATGACGGTGAAGCTCGGTTTCGAAGCCTTCGAAAATCGTCGATGGACGGACGTCTGACAGAAAAAAAATGGGTCGGAGAATCCGCAGATGAAATTCCCTCATTTTTAATTACTCGCTTCTTGTGGAACACGAACCATTCAAAATATGCTGTCCGGCAGGCCGGTGTCCTTTGAGACAGGGGCGGATTCCTGACTTGTTGTCCCCCCAACCATCCGATAATTTCTTCGGTTAAACAGCAATCAGGGGGGACGTTAAAGGCATTCCGCGAAGGATGTGCGCTATGACAGATATTTTATGCGAAAATTGATGTTCGTCCCCCGGGACAATGTGGGGACGTTTCGCGCGAAAAACTCTCGAGCAATGCTTGTTTTGGACGAATTCGACAAATCGAAACGTATGGGAAAAAAAAATTCGATGCGACCAATATGCGACTTTATAATATAACCAATAACGTTTATGAAGCTTTTTTCAGTACGAGGAAAACCGTTGGAATGAAGTTTCATTTGCGGTTAATGAAAATTTGTCAATCTACCGACAGAAGTCAACGGGAAACAACTGGGGAGTATCGTTCACGGGTTAGTTAGGACCAGCGGTCGCCAACCTTTCAGACCACACGGACCACTCAAAAACTCAAACTCTCGAATCCCGCAGACCACTACCATGATTTTTTTCCATAAAAATAACAGGCACCCCGACATTAGCGCGTGGGACTTTAGCGCGCCGACGTTAGCGCGCCGACATAAGCGCGCTAACATTAGCGCGCAGTACAACCCCGACATAAGCGCGTGGGACTTTAGCGCGCCGACAGTAGCGCGCAAAACAAAATTATTTTGTATTGTTGACTGCTTATTTAAAGAAATTTACTTATCCAAGATAGCTTTTCTGTCAAAATTACATCTTATTTAAAATTAATTGGTACTTTTACAAACCTATCTATGAAAATTTTATCGATTTGAAAAAATATTAATAAGATAAGAACATTCCACCATGTGAAACTTCCAAATATTATTTAATGTATATGAGCGTTTCTCCACTTTGTTTTTATTAATTAATCGCTTAACCCATAAATGTTTGGTTTCCAAAATGTTTATCGATAGAAAGTAGAGTTAACCGTTTGAGGACGACGGCGATTTTGCCGAAAGAGTATAAATAATATTTAGCAATAAAATTTGAACTTTGTGTCCAGCGGCAGCGGCGGCGAAATGAAACAGATTCGGTCCCTTTATGTACAAAGTAAAGGTCATTGCGACTTTAACTAAAAGCCAATTGTTGTGAAACCGACAAAGACTTATTGAAACTAAAAGAAAATATTTAAATGTTATCAATTTTTGCGAAACCGACAAAGACTTATTGAAACAACTCGTGCCGCTTTTTTTCTTCTTAAACCATTATATGTACATAAGTCAGTTGTTATAAAATCAACAAACATTGATTGTTATGGTTCTTATGTATTTCGTGTATGTGTTTTTAGTTTTTAAAATAATTGTTTTCTATTATTTTTTAACAAAAATAAAAATTATAAATTGCGCGCTAACGTCGGCGCGCTAATGTCGGCGCGCTAATGTCGGCGCGCTAATGTCGGCGCGCTAATGTCTCGCGCGCTAATGTCGCTGCACCAAAATGGCATTCTAAATATGAAATGGTAATTATACTTGTATTTGCACTCCAAGCTATTTGCAAAAAGTTGGATATCACCTTATATGGAATGGATGCTACGTAAGATCCAGTGCACACAGAGAAGCATTGACAGATGTATGCTTGGTATAACAAGAAGAGATCGTAAGAGGAATACATGTGTAAGAAGTATGACCAAAGTGGCAGATATAGCAGAACGTGTGAAAAAGTTGAAGTGGCAATGGGACACATGGTGAGAAGAATGGATGGCAGATGGACGCGAGAAATACTGGAATGGTATGCAAGAGGATGTGAAAGAAAGCAAGGTAGACCGAGTGGAAGATGGGCTGATGAATTGAGAAGAATGGGTGGAGTCAAGTGGATGCAGATTGCTCAAGACAGGTAGGTATGGAAGAGGATTAGAGAGGCCTTTATCCAGCAGTGATCGTGAACGGCTTAATATGATGATTATGAAAAATGCGGACCACCAAAATTCTCTCGCGGACCACCGGTTGGCGACCGCTGACTTAGGTAACTATGTTTGCCGAAAAGTGAAGATGCACAATTTCTAATGAAATGTTCCAAAAATGATTAAAACGAGTTTATATTGATACTTCATACAAATCATTCAAAATATGAGCCGTTTGTTTTGAACGTGGACTATGTTAACCTTCCAAAAATATATAAGATAGGCTGTTCTCACATACTTACCCAATACTATTGTTTTAAACGGTTCATATTACGATTCAAATAATCGATCCTAGTGTGATCAAAAAAATTTTAAATGATATATTTTAATTAAAAAAATCGGAAAATATTAGCATCAGCTTTGCATAGAGTGAATTATACGGTGATGTTATTATTATGTGTGTTTCGGAATGCGACTCACACGTTGAAGAGCGCTGATGGTAAGCTCATTCCTATTGCATGTTTACGTCGGTGAAACTGAAAGACAATAAAAAAACATAAAAAGGCATTCGCTGCTTCGATCGAATCTGTCTTCTCTTAATTTCGAGCGCGCCAAATTAACATTCATTTCAGCAGCGATTAATATAAAAGAGTTTGGAAGCTCGCGTCGAAAACAACCTTGAATAAATTTATTTAATTATGCTCTTTGTTTTAGACGATAAATCTCTCCATTCAAAACACTCTTTACCAATTTGTTAATGAGAAAAAAATACATATAGATATATACTAATTAAGCGGGCGAGATAAAACAAAAACAAAAAAAACGTAAAGCGTAACGTATTGAATTTTAAATTAAAGGCTCGCATTGAATTTATATTTAATCGATGAGGTCCATTAAAACGGTACGATCTTCGACGAGATATGTATTATATATGTATGTGCGTATTTGTACCGTAACTCTTTAAATTCTATTATGCGCCGAGTTACTTTTAACGCTTGCGGATTTTATTGCTCGCGGTTTTGCAAAGCTGTGAAAAGTGTATTTATTATGAGACGAGTGCGCGATAAAAAGGTGTGCGAAGCCGGGTGTGCGCTCCGTTGAAGTTTCTGGTTTTTGCTATACCTATAAATGTGTATAAGCGTTTCGTGTCGGAGCGTTTTACCAGGAAATGGAGTGCAATGGTATAAGGTAGCGGCATTTTCTAGGTATGGCAGACCAAGGAGACCCCTTATTTGACGCGATGGAATCTCATCAGCGGCCATTGTCTTCTAATGAAGTTAATTCCCGCAGCGTGTGCACCCTCAGAAGGACACCAACTCGTCTTCTTTCCCTTTGTCCGACTCGTTTCGCTGCCACAGTCTGTTTGAAACTTTGAAATATTTTATATACAAGTATATAGACCATAACGTTGAACTCGCACCAGTGCCTGTTCCTTATATCTACATTTGAAACAAAACTTTGCAGAGGTGCTTCCTACTATTCTGAGTATATGGTTAAATAGTTTGAGTAGAATTTTATGACTCGAGGTATCAAATGATATACAGTACTACATAGTGTAAGCCCGTTGAATACCGATGGCGCATTATAATACAACAACGTAACAATTTAGCAAAGTCGAGAGCCTATTGACAATTTACATTGTCAAATTGTAGCAGGCCCGTTATTATCTACATACATAGTTTGGTTGAATGCGTAAGCCTCTTCCGAACTGGTGATATCGGGTTCAAATCCCACTCGCGCGCGGATGGTTCGCGTCTTTTAATTATTTACCTCAACGAGCGTTATCAGCAGACAGACACACAGACGGGATAGGGCTATTATATATTATGTACTAGTGTAAGTCTGTTCTCATCACCCGTACTGAAAAATAACATAAAATTTAATAGTTTTTATAGCTGTTGTATAGATGGGCGCGTTATAATACAACAACGTAACAATTTAGCAAAGTCGCGAGCCCGTTGACAATTAATATTGTCAAATCCTAGCAGGCCCGTCATCGCCTCCGTTTAGATCATGGCGCAAGTGCTCAATGTTCCGAACCGGTGAGCTCGAGTTCAAAATCCCACTCGCGCGACGTTCTGGTTTGTTTATTATTTACCTCGGCGAGCGTTATCAGCAGACAGACACACACACACACACACACACACACAGACAGACGACAGAATAGGACTATTATATATATGATGATGTATTTACAATTGAAACACATCGAGTGGGTATTGCCAGCTGAATAAAAGCAATATTAAGGTAGGAATATGTACACGGATAGTGCTTGTCGGTCAGCTATTGGGCTACCAGTTGTGTGTAGACAAGTTTCAGAGAGGCACTTTTATTGGATTGCTATCGCTGCAATTCAATAAACCGGCCGTGTAAACCTAGCTTACTTATAATCCGTTTTGTTTTGATAGTATAAAGTTTGATATATGGGCCAGTACAAGAAGATGGCGAATGTCGCATAAGTCGCACAACCTATGTAGAGCTCTACAGCTGATTCCATGAAGAATGCATTTCCACGTTTAAGGCAGACCACGTGGCTAGAATGGATAGTACCCAGCTACAAAGGAGTATCCTAGACAGTAGACCAGAAGGTCGCAGGTCAATTGGAAGACCCAAACTTCGGTGGCTGGACTGTCATCCAAGATGCTAGGGCGGTCGGTACAACCAACTGGAGGACACTGGTGCAAGATAGAAGAAATTCTTGGATGCAGCTAAGATCTACCCTGGATTGTCAGACCAATCATGAATGAATTAATGAATTAAGTTTGAGTTTGAGCATCTGTTTCTTTCAACGGCGCGTGTGCATCAAATACGTTCGATTTTCTATTCATGAGAGATTTTGTCCCATATATCACGCGCGGTTAAGAGAAACGGATATTCAGACCAAACTGCATACTCTCTCCTTAAAAAAAAAAAACAGCGTGTATGGTTAAAAGGTGTTAATTACATCAACGTGGTAACCGTAAATTAGTACCATCAATCAATCGTGTACATTTTGGGTTTCGCGTTTGCCCACTCGTTGAAGTCTTCGTATTTATTTTCCCCGAAATGTACGAATCATTGACTATGAAAGAAAAGCTACCCACGCTTTTTCTACAGTTCAATTTATTTAGATGTAGAACATTTGAACTTTAGTTTTTTTTTTGTTTTTTTTTTTTTTTTTTTTTTTGTTTTTTGTTGTCAGTGATCACGATGTTACGCTCGAATATTTGCAGCAAATGTATTTTGGCAGTAGCTCGTATTGGTCAATGAAAAATGTGCGCGTTTTCCGGCAACGGTGTGTCGCGTGGGAGACACGCCATCGGCCGAGAGAGACAGGGGCGCTCAAGCGTACAAGGAAAGGGGGCCCTGCATTCCTGTTCTAAGAAAACCGTCCACGGATATAATTGTCGTCGCTTCAATTGAAATTGCCCGCTTCTTGTGAGCTGCTTTTCGCGGAACGACTCGCTCTTTACCGTCTTCTTGCACGCAATCCGCCTCGCATTGAAAATTTTTCTACACATTCCACCGCGACGATGAACGACGACTTCCAAAGCTGGAGCGGATGCTGCGTAGACTAATCTGCGACGCAATTACGCACCCCATATCAATGTTCTTCACAAGTGACCAGGTTGTGTTTAGTAAGGGCGTGAAAAAATGTTGGAAGCATAAATGAAACAACAACAATCAGTTCAATGTATTCACTAAACAGACGCTCCTAAGCCTTATGTGTATACGATGAGTTAGCCGAAGAAAGAATAACACAGCTCAAGACTTGTAAGTTTAAAGTAGAGCACGAATGTTGGTCTCACTATCGTTTAGAATGAGTAGAGGAGAAATTGGCTGACAGGGCCACGTGGGAAATTTTTCATAATATTTAAATTGTATCTCAAAACTTCTCAAATCTCAAGTAATTAATTGGTCGGTAAATGAAAATATGAACACGATTGTACCTACAACGATAATTTTCCAATTTGAAATGGATAGTTAGTGAATGGCGACAAAGTATGACTATAGAAAATTTAGAACAGTTTATTACATTTTGTTTCAATTTTTCAAATGACTATGTACATTAAAATTTAAATACCTTTAAATATAACGAAAAATTTACCATGCGGCCCTGCCAGCCAAGCCGGTCTAGGGGATAGTGCGACTAACTTTCGCGCTCCAGTTATATGGCCTGCACAGATGCAAGAAGTATCATCACTAGACCTCAGAATTTGGGATTCTCGAACCTTTTGCCGTGGGTATATTTGAGCGTTGCCCTTGCCCGCCTGAATTTTCGTTTGAGATATTATTTATTTATTTATTAAATTTTATATGTGTGTTGTACTCATATAACTATGTATGTATATGTATAAAATAAATTATATCTTTACATAGCTTAATATGTCAATATAATACATATAATGTTCAAGTTAATAGAATAAAAATGTTCAAAGAAAAACCCTCAGACCTCAGACAGCCAGCATTTTGCAAAATTTATCATATTTTCTAATTGGTAGGAATATTAGAAAAAAAAATAGTGTGCATTAAGAGCATTTTCTCGGCAGTTGGAGACACTACATACAAGACTAAAACCTAATTATTTTTGGGTATGTAATAAATATACGATTAATATTATTGAGTAATTATATTAGTTAGTTATATATGTACATACGTAGTTAAAATATGTTATTATAAATAATTGTTCTGTAAAGGGTGGAGAGAATATGATAATGGTAGAGTGTGAATGATTTGAACGTGAGTTCGGGTGGGTAATGGAATATCCTAATGCTGCGTACACACCGACGAACCGAACAGCGAACGACAAAGTGCGAAGGCGAATTGTTATTGTGTGGAGCGGTCCACACAATAACGTCCGATAATTTACATATGTACGTCCACACAATAGCAACCCTTCGTCGTTCGCTGTTCGGTTCGTCAGTGTGTACGCACCATAAGAAGCGTTTAGAGTCCAAAGGTCACACATTATCAAAAGCATCCATCTTTCCGCCGTCTAATCATCACGTTGAAATAACATATAAACATGAAACATATTCCAACAAGAAGAACCACCGCGTCCAAGCACTAAACAAATGTTAAAACGCTTATCGTATCTATGTATGTATATGTACATATGTACCATTGTAGTGCTACGTACACACCGACGAACCGAACAGCGAACGACGAAGAGTTGCTATCGTGTGGACGTTCATAAATCATCAGACGTTATTGTGTGGAGCAGTCCACACAATAACAATCCGCCTTCACCCTTCGTCGTTCGCTGTTCGGTCCGTCGGTGTGTGCGCAGCATTACAATTCAAAATTTTGCTATAGCACAAATAAAATGTTCCACGTATGCAATGTACTACATTTCAATGATAAAATAGTTTAACTTGATCAAAAAAAAAATTGTTTGGAAGCCACTGGTCGGTCAGCGATTCGGTCCTCTTATTAACCCGGGCGATAAAACGATCCTATTTGTACCGTATGATTATTCGTGTATACAACCAATTTACTCCTGATTATACACCTTATAAAAGTCACTGAAAACCGAAATTTACTAATGCCCCGTCAAATTACTGTAATAAAGTCGCATTTATCGCCCGATTTGTAGCCAACGCTAATTTGTTAAATGGATAGATACCATTCGCGGCGACCCGCATTATTTCAATACTGGCAATTTACCATTCGACTATTTATACTGGAGATATTTCAATTTTATTGCGTATACGTAGGTATACGATGTTTATAAAACGGATGTCTTTGTAAAAGAGACGCGGCCCACAATTAATCTTTGGCCGAACAGATGTCAATGTGTGTAAGTGGCCGCGTCTGCCCTACCAATCTACCAATCCTACCTATCCTACCTATTTTACCCATTTCATCTACCTGTGTCCCGACCTCCTGCCCGCTATACAGCCTCCGACAACTAACACCGATATTTTTCATATATCCTCGTTGATATAAAATAAACAACGAAGACCACCACCACCACCAAAAAAAGTAAAAAAAAAGTAAAAAAAAAAGTACACTCACTTACCATCCCACGCGTCTCGTCCTCACCGCGTGTTTGACCTTCCCTGCGTTCCGTTTGTAAATCGTAATCATTCACCCTCGACATAATCGTTCGATAATTTAAAATAATTGCACTAATCAATTGAAATGTATTTAAAATTTGATAAATTGTATTATATTAAAAATGTGGTGTGATTTTCGCGCGGCCCGTATAAAAGGCTCGGTCACACACACAGAAATTCCGGTATATTGTCAAAAAGTCAGTCCATTTAAGCGTGGATTAGGAGAGCCCGTAAAAAAGTAATTAATCATTATATGGACCCGAACAGCGGTCGACAACCATCTCGTGAATATAACTGTACGTCGTCGGATTTATTATACAATTTTTCTATACGAAAATGCGTGTGTGTGTGTGTGTGTGTATGACGTCGATCTTGCTGCGCTCGTATACCTACGTGCAATTGATCAAACGTTTTGGCTGTTGAGGCAATCGTTGAGTTGGTCGATGTTGTGAGCGTCGCCGATGACGTCACGTTACGGAATTGTATGTGATTGTCATCGTAAAGCCGCGTACACACCGACGATCCGAACAGCGAACGACGAAGGGTTGCTATTGTGTGGACGTTATTGTGTGGAGTGGTCCCCACACAGTAGCAACCCTCCGTCGTTCGCTGTTCGGTTCGTCGGTGTGTACGCAGCTTAACGGTTCACCAGTGAGAGATATTGTAATGAGACTGTTTATTTTTGGCAGTAATAGTAGGGTTCGAATCATGAAGTCAAAGAAACTATGAAAAAAAATCTGTAGAAATTAATAGGCAATTTAATTATTTTTTTAGATAATTAATTAGAACAACATTCAGATATGTTTTTCAAAGCTTCAGTCTACATATGTATCTAATACATTAATCATAAATGAATGGACATTCAATAATGATATGCCAAAATTGAGGTTATGTCACAGTTAGAATTGGCCAAATGGCATGTATGACTATTTTAAGTCGCTTTATAATATACATGCAAGTGTACATATACATATGTATATGTATGTACATACATATATAAAGTTTAGATAGCATATTATAAAGTTTGTTGGAGCATTCATTAGAAATCTTCACTAAGTTCTGAAAATTATTAGATATCTACATACACTTTTTCATACTGTTGCGCTTGTCGCATTCCACAGACGCGCCCACTAAATAAATAAATGTAACATTGAAAAATTAAATACGAGACGCGATGCTCTCCAACGATTGTCGACAACTCTCGACATCGCTTCTATGGGTCCATTGTGTTATATTTTTTTGCTGCGAGTTATTCGAGTCGAGCCTACCATCGAGTAGAACCGACCGATTCGACCGACTGATTCAGAGCTTTTTTGTGTGTAAAGCTCCTCTCTCTCTCTTCGCTACTATTTATAGTAAAACCCATTCTTCGGATGCTACCATCTAGTCCTCCTACTGCACTGGATCGGATTCTTCAACGACGACGACGACGACAACAACAACACCGACTATTTCATCACACAATATTGAATTACCTCGGATAATATAATCGTCGTAATGCAACTCTGAGGACTAACTAAAATATTCTTATCGTGTACGGTCTACCGTTGTTTTGATTCCAGTATTTGTATTGAAATACAATAATGATCGGTGCATTGAGCCTGGAATGGACAGATGCAACAAGTTTTAACATTTTGATTTTGCAGCTGGTTTCCAAATTAGTTGACGAGTACTTGTGCTGGTAACGCGTTCTTCATGTGTGAACTAGTCGTTTCTTCTTATTAGTACATGGTTCATTCTTATAGAACTTGTCTTTCGATATGTTGACACTGAGAGCTCTGTGTATCCCAGGATTTACAATTTAAATTGTTTTATTACATAGTAAATGAAAATAAACACAGAACAAACACCAAACTGTCCATATACATACATACATATATGTATCTACTAAATTATAATTAGGTTAATGTAGTTTAGTTTAGACCTAGTTAGTTTAGTTTACACAATTTGCGTGTTACGCACAAAGGTGTTTAAGTAAGACCAGTGTATCGAGCTGAGACACTGCAGGAAAGGAAGGCTTTGAAACTAATTGTGTTTGATGTGTCGCTTTGAAATTCGATATTGGCGGCAGTGGAACTATCGAGGTTAGGTTAGGTTAGGTTTGTTTTTGTAGTCCGCAAATACAGTTACGTACAAAGGTGTTTGAGTAAGACGAGTGCATCGAACTGAGACACTGCAGGAAAGGAAGATTTGAACACTAATTGCATTCGCTATGAAATTTGATACTGGCGGAAGTGGAACTAGCGAGGTTAGGTTAGGTTAGGTTTGCTTTTACATTACGCACGTACAGTCTGCATGTTACTTACAAAGGTGTTTGAGTAAGACGAGTGTATCGAACAGTCTACATGTCACGTACAAAGATGTTTGAGTAAAACGAGTGCATCGAACTGAGACACTGCAGGAAAGGAAGATTTGAATACTAATTGCATTCGATATGCCATTCGATACTGGTGGAAGTGGAACTAGCAAGGTTAGGTTAGTTTACGTTTGTACAGTCTGCGTGTTACTGACAAAGGTGTCTGAGTAAGACGAGTGCATCGAACTGAGACACTGCAGGAAAGGAAGGCTTACTGGTGGAAGTGGAACTAGCGTTGTTAGTTTAGGTTAGGTTGCATTCGCTATGCCATTCGATACTGGTGGAAGTGGAACTAGCGTTGTTAGTTTAGGTTAGGTTTGTACAGTCTGCATGTTACTTACAAATGTGTCTGAGTAAAACGAGTGCATCGAACTGAGACACTGCAGGAAAGGAAGGTTTGAATACAAATTGCATTTTTTATGAAATTCGATACTGACGAAAGTGGAACTAGCGAGGTTAGGTTTGTTTACGTTTGTACAGTCTGCGTGTTACTGACAAAGATGTCCGAGTAAAACGAATGCATCGAACTGCAACACTGCAGGAAAGGAAGGTTTGAACACTAATTAAATTCGCTATGCCATTCGATACTGGCGGAAGTGGAACTAGCGAGGTTAGGTTTGTATAGTCTGCATGTTACTTACAAATGTGTCAGAGTAAAACGAATGCATCGAACTGAGACACTGCAGGAAAGGAAGGTTTGAACACTAATTGCATTCGCTATGCAATTCGATACTGGCGAAAGTGGAACTAGCGAGGTTAGGTTTGTATAGTCTGCATGTTACTTACAAATGTGTCAGAGTAAAACGAGTGCATCGAACTGAGACACTGCAGGAAAGGAAGGTTTGAACACTAATTGCATTCGCTATGCAATTCGATACTGGCGAAAGTGGAACTAGCGAGGTTAGGTTTGTATAGTCTGCATGTTACTTACAAATGTGTCAGAGTAAAACGAGTGCATCGAACTGAGACACTGCAGGAAAGGAAGGTTTGAACACTAATTGCATTCGCTATGCAATTCGATACTGGCGAAAGTGGAACTAGCGAGGTTAGGTTTGTTTATGTTTGTACAGTCTGCGTGTTACTGACAAAGGTGTCTGAGTAAGACGAGTGCATCGAACTGAGACACTGCAGGAAAGGAAGGTGTGAACACTAATTGCATTCGATACTGGCGGTAGTGAAACTAGCGAGATCAGGTTAGGTTAGGTTTGTACACCTGCAAGTTACTTACAAAGGTGTTTGAGTAAGACGAGTGTACCGAACTGCAACACTCCAGGAAAGGAAGGTTTGAACACTAATTGCATTCGCTATGCAATTCGATTCTGGCGAAAGTGGAACTAGCGCGGTTAGGTTTGTTTGTGTTTGTACAGTCTGCGTATTACTGACAAAGGTGTCTGAGTAAGACGAATGCATCGAACTGAGACACTGCAGGAAAGGAAGGGTTGAACACCAATCGCACAATGGAAGTGGACCTAACCGAGGTTAGGTTTATTTTTTGAGTGAGACGTGCGTATCGAACCGAGACACTGCAAGAAAGTATGGCTTGGGTTACGTTGCATCGACTCGGCATGTGACAATGTCACCTCGTCGGTAGACCGCGCACTATCGGTGTACCTCAAACCAGGATTAGGTTAAACAAGTAAAAAGCGAGCCTCGCGGCAAACGGTTCTTTTGACCTTTGTCGAGATCGAGGCCGGTATTAATTTTGGACATACGGCGGCGGTTATAATCTTATAATATAAAAATGCGTGCGGTGTGTGGGAGGATGTTTTTTGCGAGCCGTATACCCAAATTTTACCCAAGTCGATATGCATATTTTTGGGTCTCCGTGGCCCCGGCCCGGGGATCGTCTGCGACCGAGTCAAAAGTACCACCTGCCGTGATCCACCGAGCGATTTATTTTATTGCTATTCATATTATATTGATGTGGCCCAGGGACGGCGCGCGACACCGCACTTTATAATAATATATTATTGTTTGTGTGCGCGTATGTGTTTATTCAAATGTAATTTATCGGGGCCATTTGCTCGAACGGTCGACAAAGGCGACTCCACTTAAATCTTCTTTCTCTATACTCTTGTGTACATATGTACGTACGTAGGTACCTATAGGTACTCACTTATTAAGAGGCTTCTTGTTGGTGGTTAAGTTAAAAAAAATCGAAATCTGAACATGTGAATGCAGTGCTATGAATCAATCTCACACATCGTATTCATCGGCCAAGTCTGTATTTAATTTATAAAATTTCATTCTAATCTGCACCACTTGAAATCCTCAACTTCAAATTTATCTCACAATTTATTCAATTGTAAAAAAAAATTATTCAATAAAAACTGTATAAAACCTTTCGAATCCTTAATTCAAGACAAACTTGAAAGTTCACCTCCACTTATAATATTATTCTATATTTACTACTGATGTGCTATATTTAATTTATGTAAACTATATGTATATATTTTGTTTTTAATGTACATATGTAGTGTATATCGATGGGTTAGTGCACAGACATTGTGTATGTCCAGTTTTTACCAAAATTGAGTTATCACACACAAAACGTCCATCTGCATCAAACGTTCATGTTTAAAAAGTATCGTATGTCCAAATTATGTAGTATATTTGAGAAGATATTGCCCTATTCAAATATATAATATGTCCATTTAGTCCCATATTTTTCATGCAAAAAAGGTGTACATATGTCAAATTGGACATACAATATCTGTGCACTAATCCATCGATATAATAATTAGATTTTTTCTGAATTTTGCTTTTGCTTTATTTGCATTAAGTAGGTAAGTTTGAAATTCAGTTTTACATTAAAATAATCGATGTTAAATTGTGTATCATTTCCACATATCATGGCCATATGATGAATTGGGGTAACCTGTAATATCACTATGGTATAATTTGTAAAAATAAATAAATAAAATAAAAATATGGATTGTTGGAGTTTACTGCACATATTTGATCATGCTCCAAATCTAAAAGAAAATCTCTCAAATGTGATAAAGCTTCATGGGAAAATTTTCATTCAAATTGATGACATTTCAATTGTATATACATATATATGTATGTACATATGTATGTATACCAAAATAGCTGCTTTTAGTACAAAAAGTGTCAATTTAACGAATTAATTTAAATACATAATATAATAGATACTATAAATTTAATGAAATGTGTTCTAACCTATGTACATATGTTTGTATATAGCGCTTTTGCCCTTATACTTCATTTAACAAAACGTAACTTATCTGAAGGCAAAAATAGATATACAACGACCATTAGTATGTCAGTTTAGTGTCTAAACGCTCAGCTTACGCACATTCAAAATAAAATACAAAATCCACACACACACACACACACACAAGAATACGCTCAAACAAGAAACAGATAAATATTAACGGTTGTGCGACGCTGCGCGATTAGTCGGAATTATATGGCGTTACCTGCATATGACGCCACATTAACATTCCACTTGTGTTTGCGTTATAAGGCAAATAGAATTAGTCTTGTTAATATAATCGACTATAAAATTATAATTAATGGCAATGGGAACATTCGCAGACCAGAACGCCAAACTCGTGCATCTCTCGGCGCGGCCGGGCCAAAACATTTTATTAATTTATATACACGGACAAAAACGAACGAACCGACCCGTATTTACGCTGTTTATGGACTGTCCTAAAAATTAAATAAATAACCGACCCACGCGCGCGAAATCGTTATTTTCATTTTTATTATTAAAATATACCGTTGTGTGTGTGTGTGTACCTTACTTTTTAACCGGTGCTGTGCTCCGTTTCGTTTTGTTCGCGGCAAATGAATGGATCGAATCGAAAACGTGAACGTTCGCCTCTTTTGAATGAGAGAATCGAAACTATGCATGTTGATACTTGTATGTGTGTGTATTTTTTTTTTTTTTTTTTTAGGCGAGACTCCATTAAAAACGCATCAAGATTGGCTCCTTCCTCTTTATCTCGCTTTTTCGACAATGCCGACCCGTGCGGTAATGGGTCAGCACGGCGAGTGCTTTACCCGTTGTCTCCTCTTGGGTTGCGGTTTTTTTTGAACCAAGTAAAACCCATACACAAGCCATAGTTGCGAGGTGACGCGAAGAAGCCATTTATTCATTTTGCCCGTGTGGTGTTATTTTTTTTTGTATTATTTATTTTTTGTCGGATAAATGTGTTGTGATTGAGACGATCGAGCTAGTCGAGCGAGCGGCCGAGAAATGTCAGTGCATTTTTGTATTCTACTCGTACGTATATTGTATATTATATATAAAAGTTGAATGTGTGTGTGTGTGTGTGTGTCTCGATAGTATAGATAGTATAGAATCGTCGTTGTTCTTGTTCTGCTCGAAGGCAAAAGCAACGGTGGTATGATGATGAATAAAGCAGTGTTTGCCGTCGACAACTGGAAACTGCCATATTCTGCCGCGGCAGCTCGCACTCTTATCGCAATATATTGCTTTATTATAAATCGTCGGTCGATCGGTCTCGGTAGCCGGCGCGAAAAGGGTTAAATCGATGCTCGAATTATTATTATTGTCAATGGTGTGTAATATTGACCGGTTACTGTGATTTTTATTGCGAGCGATATTGATTTGTGTCCGGATTGTTTGCATTGTTTGCGCGCGCGTACATTGATTTGACGTTTGCGTGTAAACATTTATTTATGGTACATTTAGTGTAATCCAGGTGTAAATGGACACTTCGTAACGAGCTATATAATATCGTAAATAACTTTATAAGGTTAACCCTGCCGCTCGCTCACGGTCTGTTTGCTCCGGATTTACACTTTTTAATTGTAGAAAAATTTTCCCGTATTTATATTTTACTGTCATAACATACTGTAAACTGTAAGCTTCTCTATCTATCAACAAATAAAAAAAAAAAAAAAAAAAAAAACAATTCTCATGTGAAAATACTTTAATTAGTTCATCTACATAAATCGCTTGATAGTAAAGGGGCCTGTAAATGAGCAACATTTTTCAGCAATATTGCTCGTCAACCATCCAGCAACATTTTCAGCATCACATGTGTCGCAGCAATATGTTGCTCAATGATTGCTGTTTTATTTTTGTATTTTCGTACATCTATCGATATCATCGGCAATATGGCAACAATACTCGTCAACACACGGCCATACCAGCAATAGTGGAACAATAGTGTCGGGAAACACGACTATATTTCCGGCCCACATCACCATATTGCAGTAACATCTAATATTACCAGCAATACTTGCCGGTAATGTTGATCGTTTACAGGCACCTTAACACTAAGAAAAATGATAGTTTTATTACTTTCAATCCTTATTATTTCACCCCCACTTAAACGATTTTAATATCTTATTTTCTTCTCAGTCTTAAGCATCAAAATTTAAATAAATATGTTTTGGATTTTATATGTATTCTCGAACTGTTCATTTGTTGGTACACAAATTTGCCATATCAGTATAATAAAGTTAATCACACTGACCTACTAAAGATAGCGCGAAATTTCTCTTGAGTGCACGCATTCCGTATATAAATTGTACGAAGTGCGTTCAAAAAGTTCCGACAGTCGATTGCGAATGAATCGGCTTTTACTGTACGCGAATTCCCCGTGTCGGCAATTACATTATTGAACGAAAGTATAATATTAGTAACGTTTCCCATGCGCGATAAGGGTCAACGTTAAATAAAGTCGACGCATAATCTTGTCTAGCGCGCTATAAAAACACGACAGCGATCGACAACCGGCGGTTTCGCAAACGGAAAACTCACTAAAGGCCCTCACTAGCCCGAGCGAATAATTTGACGCTCGGCGTCTGCGACTGATGCCCCTATTGTCGTCCCATCCGCACCGATATAATTCGCATTGGTGTGAATAAACGACGATAGAGGGCGTCAGTCGCAGACGCCATGCGTCAAATTATTCGCTCGGGCTAGCGAGGGTCTTAAAGGCGCTCACACACCTTAGCGAAATCGCTGACGCCCTCTATCGTCGTTGATTCGCACCGATGCGAATTATACCGGTGCGAATGGGAGGACGATAACGGCGAAAGTTTGACGCAGCGATACCGCAGCGATTTCGCGAAGGTGTGTGAGCGCCTTAACGTTGCAAAAACCTCTAGTCTAACGAAATGACTAACTGATTCATAAATGATAATCGACTTGAACCTCTGACCTATGCATATGTTACTGAATTTTTTTTTTTTCCTATAACGTTTATTTGTAAGTCTTTGGTGATTCATCGAGTATTAGTTTCTTATTTTTGGGTCATTGTATGCATGTATATGTTACAGCGAAAGCATATTTCAAGTGAAAGTATGTTTTTACCAATTCAAACAGTGAAAATGTATCAAAAAATGAATTTACAGTTTCACTGCTCAGTATCGGTGAAAGTATAATATTAAAGTAAGCGTATGTGTTTGTGACTTGTTGATGTTGAATTTATTGTAAAGTTTCACTCGGATTATCTTGTAAGCGTAGCAACACGTGCTCTTTTCTTTTTAAACCGACCATTATAAGTCAATTGTTATAAAATCGACAAAGACTCATTGTAAACTATAATTGGTACTAACCAGTAAAAACCTTACGCCTAAACAGCAGATTATATAGGTATGATCATTTCAGGTATTTCAGCAGATTATATAGGTATGATCATTTCACAACTGTCAAATTTAGTTTCGATGACAGTTCGGAAACGAATATAATTTCACCAGTGAGTATCTGTTGAAATATATTTTCACTAGTAGAAATATACATGTATCTACTGGTGAAAATGTGCTTGGATATGATTTCACCGAAACGCCAGTGAAAATGTCATTTTCTTATAGAATTTTCCCGATTTTCGCTTAATGTTCAAGTTGCGTTGTCTCTATGTCAGTTAAAATGGCTCACACTTGAAATTTTGAAAATATTATAATTGAAATGAAGTATTCTCGAAGCGCCAGTTAGGCGAAATTATTTACAAGCGGCCGTGTGCGTACTGTGCAAACAAATAAATCACACGTGCCCAATAGTGCGCGATTGAGATGAGAAATTTTAAATGAATAACGGCTCGCATGCCGAACGTTGCCGACGGCCACGTTTAGACGTTTATATTTCTTTTTTGTTGAATTAATGGAGTCAGGCGGCCGTCTCCTTCAGACACATTTTTTAATCCTTCGGGTTGTTTTTTTTTTTTTCGTTTTTTGGCCTCGTTGTATTTATGGATTCAAACCATGTTAAACGTACATTTTTTTATGCCCAAACATTTAGAACATTTTGTGGATACATGTGTCGTCCGATCCTTTTTTTTCCCTTTCCCCTCTCTCTCCCCTCGGATGAAACCTAACGTCCCGCGAAATTATTCGATAGCCTCGTATCACTCATCCGAAACGTATGTATGTATGTATGTACAACAATAAAAACACAGGTATACTTATATAATTTAGTGTTTAGGGACTTTGACTGATCTGTATCACAAGTATCACGTATTGTCTTTCGAGCACGTTTTTGCCCCATCGATGTATAGGTAGGTACATATGTATGTAGGTAGGTACATGCGAGTTTGTCACAATATACACGTACAGGTAGTGGCTCTCTGATGTGTGTTTGTTTCGTTCAAATGCGGATAAACTACCGAACGGAATTTTGATGAAACGGATGCTTGTTTATTGAACCTAGTGTCTAGAGCCGATAACGAATGCTAATGTGTAAAGATTTTGTTAGAGTTATACCTACATATGTATATATGTAGTACGTGGAAAATTTAAACGTAATCTTGGTCAAAATTGACCATCCACATGCCGAGCTCGTTATAATTGTCGATAAATAAAGATTATTCCGTTGAGATGTTGGTTGTTGTTGTTGTTGTTTTTTTTTTTTTTTTTTTTTTCACTTTTGAAACTTATCATTTTGTGGGATTTCCGTTCCCGACTTATACCGTAGACGAAGAAAGCAACCATAATGATTGCGAGTAAACTGTGTGATTTTATCAATTTTAATAAAACTATGATTTTCAGATAATATATTGGTGTATAAATTAAATAAATTACGCATTTTTGTCAGCGTATGAATATTTTTCAGTGGCTCTCAACATTTTTGTGATTCGAAATTTCACGAATACGACATTCGTAAAATTTCTGAGGTAAGCGTGAATTTATGTTAGTTTGGATGCTCTGGCCTTTTCTAACACGCCGGCATGCCTCCGAGGATTTTGTGGTTAGTGGTATCAAACGGGAGTTATTCAATACGTAATTGAGCGAATTTTTTAAAAGTGGACTAAGTTCAATTTCCAAAAATATTGAGTTAATCTACTTATTTAATACTATCATCTATCACACTTTTCACTTCCGCAAGAGGAATGCATGGGTAAGAAGAGTGACCAAAGTGGCAGATATAGCGAAACGAGAACACATGGATAGCAGAAATACTGGAATGGTATCCGAGAGGATGTGAAAGAAAGCTACTTTAAAAATAGCCTTTCGTGACGTCTTTCTACAATTAATATATGTACATAGAGCTATTATGTGTTTATCAAGAAGAAAACATAAGAGGAATACTTGGGTAAGAAGTACATATGACCAAAGTGGCAGATATAGCGGAACAAGAACACATAGCGAGAAGAGTGGATAGCAAATGGATGCGAGAAATACTGGAATGATATCCGAGAGGATGTGAAAGAAAGTATAGTATACCGAGTGGATGATGGGTTGATAAATTGAGAAGAATGTTTATCACTTTACTAATTTCATGTTTAATGAATTCTGCACGCAAAACGTAGTCACAGTAGATAACCATATTGTAGAGATGAGAGAAGAAAAGATAACACGAAGAATGAAACTAGGATGGAGCGCTTTTGGAAGAATGAACATAGTTTTCAAATCCAACACCCCACTATGCCTAAAAAAGAAGGCGTACGACCATTGAGTACTGCCAGTTTTGAAGTATCGATGCTAAATTCAATGCTACGTCAATCAACGGGTGTTCATTATTAATAGCGGTAGCTATGTGTATAAAAAGTCAAATTTTCAATGAAAAAAAAAATAAGTGTGTTGAGCGTTGGTACTCCTGAAACAATTTATATACAATTCCTGATCGACTTTAGTTCCCAATCGGGAACTCCAATATCTTGCCGACTCAAATTTATCAATGAACAATGAAATGCAAAACTCATGCCGGCACTTCATATTGGACGAGCGCTGACGAGCGGTGCCAATGTGTGGGTATGTCGCTCCATCATTCGCGCGAAGGCCAATGTACTTTATAAACATTCGCGCGGTATTCGCAAAAGTTGAGCGAAGGCGAGCGACGGCGAAAAAAGCAAGGCGAAAAAAAGATGGCGGACCCTACCCCACACCCCGGACTCCTCCAGTGTTGTCTGTGCTTTTAGTGCGTAATCATGTGGACCAATTCAGTGATCCATAACACCGATGCCACAATGACACTTCGTTCGCTGCCGCTTGCTAGTTGACACCAGAGTGGCGCCACTAGCGATACGATTGCAGCGCTCTGAACGGGCGAGCAAGCGGCAGCTGACCACAACGCTAAGGCCAACATTTCACGAACATTCCACGAACATTTCACGAACATTCGCGCCATGGTGAAGTGGCGGCATCTGAAAACAAGTCAATATTCAATACGCACTTAGTGAGGGAGTGGCGGGGAAGCTCACAAGGAGAAATGGGGCAGGTGGAGAAGGGGAGTGATGATATCGTTGCGGTGTGATATATGTCGTTAGTAGGAAGGAAGGTACGAAGGTACCCAAAACGTTAATTTGAATAGGGTTCGGGTATCGAGTGTCGGAGCCGAGTTGAATGAGAGTGGGAGCCAACGGGGGGGGCCCGAAGAATTCTCCTGTTTGGTCCGTGGGAGCGCCGGGGGCTCGCGGGGTCCCCTTCGGCATTCCTCAAGGGGCCCCCGGGAAGCCGAGGGGACAGATAGATGCACGTCACTGATTGCCACCACGACATCATCTATCATAGCGGGTGGCATCATCCACACACCGACTGCTACCACTACCACACACTACTACTACGACAACTCCACCCCTTTCGTTATTATTATATTTCAATTATTATTTATCAGTCGTCATAGTAATCGTTTAGCTTAGTGCAATCGCGGGGGCTCTCACTGGTAAATACAATAGAGAGGTCGGGGCCACTCTCATTAATAATGAGTCATTATATATGTACTAGCCCAGTGCTTCCCAAACTTGTTAGTAGTGTTGTAAGTCGAGAATATTCTCGGAGAACGAGAATATTCTGAGAATATTCGAGAATTTTTTTTTTTCTTGAATTTATAGAAATTTATAACATATAACAGAATATGATAACATAACATATAACAGAATTTGATAACATAACATATAACAGAATATTTATTTAATTAATCATGCAACAAACAGCTTATAGTATATGTACAATAAAATATAAATACAAAATAATATTAATATCACACAATACACTACAGCCAAAATAGTTTCAAACGAACAACAGATTAAAATAAGAAAATAACTTAGGAGTTAGGACTGGAAAGGAACTTAAGCAAAGATAATTTAAAGGAGGGCAAAGAATAGAGAAAAGGATCAATATGTGCCGGGATTTCGTTAAATGACGAGCAGGATCTATAAATGAAGGAGTTTAGTGAATAATTTGTGGAACAAAGATTCAAATGAAACAATGGAGGATTTCTGACAGGCCTAGGGGGACAATGTAGAAGTATCCTACTTAGTAGGTAAGGGCTATCTAATAAATTATTTAAAAGTTTAAATACAAAGCAGAGATCCGAGACCGTCCTCCTGGTTTGCAGGGAGATGTAATCACGGGAATTTGCAGAAGAAAGACAAAACCTGGAAATGGAGTACGTATGGAACTTCTTATTATTTTTTTCCAATTTATTAATGGAATAATATGGTCAAGATGAATTTATAGAAATTTCAATGATGTACCAGTTTTTACCAAAATTGAGTCATCAACTCATCATACACAAAACGTCCATCTGCATCAAAACTTCACATTAAAAAAGTATAGTATGTCCAAATAGTATATTTGAGAAGATATTGCATTATTCAAATATAATATGTCCATATTTTTCATGCAAAAAAGATGTATCTACTATATCACTTACAATATTTTAACGCAAATCTGGACACACAATATCTGTGCACTAACCCATCGCGACATATTCCCCGAAAGACCGCGTCTTTCACATTGCCCCATTATACATGTACATATCTATGTATATAATAGCCCTATTCCGTCTGTGTGCCTGTCTGTCTGTCTGCTGATAACGTCCGCCGACGTAAATAATTTTAGAAAAACCAGAACGTCGCACGAGTGGGATTTGAACCCGGTATCACTGATTCGGAACAGAGCGCTTACGCTGTGAGCCAAACCAGATGATGCGACATCCCTTTTATTTTGAACATATAAATCGGTTGAAAGTTCGCGACTTTGCTATATTGTTACGTTGTTGTATTATAACGCAGATTGTTGCATAGATGCAACAACTATAAAAACTATTAAATTTAATATTATTTTTCAGCATGGGCGATGAGAACGCTCCGTTGATATATATTCAAGGGGCTTACACTAGTATATTCATATCGTCCATTGTAAATGTCCCGATAGAATAAATAATAGAACAAAGTTGCATTCATCACTTATTATCGCAAAATTTTGAACATGTCACCTACATATGTATGTATGTATGTATGTATATGCTGTGAGGATGTGATGTGACGGGCCAAACCGGCTAGTACAGTGGTTCCCAAACTGTGGGTCGTGACCTACTGGTGAGCCATTATTTTATTACCTACTGGTGAGCCATTAGCCACTAATTATTTGAAAAGTGCAGAGAGCGTAAGCACTTTAGGTTTGTACTTTGGAAAATTTACACTTTTTGCTTCTGTCTATCTTTGGCTTAATATAAATCATATACATACACACACACTTAGTATACGGCTAAAGTTTAAAAAGGAGAAATAAGAGACGGGAGGCAATTTTATTTTATTTTATATATTCAAATTGAATATGCGATACCGGAACTGCGTAACTTTTGATTAAACAACCCGTCGAAACTGAGGAAAACTCAAATAGGGTCATATGCGAAATTGGGTTTTGCCAACTATAAAAAAATCGGCTTTTCGTGGAATGGAGACGAAGAAGATCAACGTTCACAGTGTGGTATTTGGTGCGATGTACTCGCAAACGAGAGCATGCGACTGAACAAATTGCGTTGGCATATTTAGACGAAGCGTTCGGATTTAAAAAACAAGCCAATGGAATTTTTTGAAAGACAACTTGAACACCTTGTCGTTAAAAATGAAGCTTTCGCATTACACCAGCGATGTTGAAAAATCCCTCCACATCTGATTATTTTGCGAATCGCGCAAGCTGGTAAACTGCACACAATTGGCAAGTCTTTGGTGCTCCCAGCAATAAAATACACGGTTGGAGTTATGTATGTATATTTAATGATAAGATCAAGAAAGAAGTTTAGAAGTCGAAACGATTTCGCTATTAAATAACACGATTGCATGCAGAATCAATGAAATGGCCCAGTGGGCAGAAGATGAGCTGATCCCAAGAGTTGGTGAGAGTACATTTTTCTCATTGCAACTGGACGAGTTCACGGATGTATGTACAAGGTTTATCCTAACTGCTTATTTTCGTTAATTATAAATTATATATAAGAATATATAAAACTCTGAATTCTGGTAAGTATAAAAATAGTAAATTTTGTCGTTCTTTAAGGCCAGAGCACACCAAAGCGAAATCGCGTATGAAAACCTAACGAATTTCGCTAGGAAAATCTAGAAAATTTCGCTCGTCTTTTAATTTGTATCGCACACAACTCATAATAATAACTCAGAATAATTTGAAGTAAAGTGTCAAATTATTCGCTCGGATTAATGATGGCCTTAAAACTGCTCCCCTGAAGAATTTACTATTATGGACATGTCACCTTTGTGCTCTGAAGACGTGAATTATGACGGTAGATTCTCACCCTATCCTCTCGACACGTATAGTGTATATATATATACATATATGTAGTGTGTCCTACAGTACGTATAGTGTATCGTTAATTGAACTGGTGTAATCGCGATATCGACTCGAACCAACTGTGACAGGTGGCGGCTTGTTGCCAACACACCGCTAAATCCATTTTGTTTGTTATGTTGACAATGCGAGCGTAACCACAACGACCCAGATAGGCAGACAGATAAATTTTGTGCTATTACGCATAGTAAATAACTGTAAATAAAAGTTGTTTGATCAATGTACAACGCCCATACAACTGACCTAGGCGCTTTGTGACACAGTTTTAATGCCTCAAAAACCGGAGCGGATTATGTGGTATGTTGTACCACATACCACCGAGAGTATTTATCCGCTCGCGAATAATTATCCGCTCCGGCTTGTGAGGCTCTTTACGCGAGCGTAGCGACAAGACGCCGTGTACACACGTTTTTGATAAAACCTAACCTAACCTAACCTGAATAGCAGGTATTCATAATAGTAATGAAAAATGAATTTGATTATAATAAAACAAAACATTTTAATGGTAGACCGCATACGATAATAATAGCGAAAATTCTACTTTGAAATTTCCTGCAACTAATAATTTTTCTCCGATGAAAAGAAAATTTTCTTCAAGAATTCAATGAGCCTCAAAGTGAGATCCAATAGTGAAAGCAACGCTGGGAAAGGCCCTGGAAGACTTATTGCACAACTGAAGAATATTTCTATAATTATACTTTGACGATTTTTATATTATATCTTTGAGGCATTCATTTTTTGAATTAAAAATTAAAAAAAAGATGGTAAAGACGAAATATTTTATACGAAGTATAAAATTAAAGTCAGTAATTCTAAAGAAGATGTATAAAAAAAGTTCCTAATTTTCATAGTGATATTAATTTGTATAGTAACTTATAGTATGTATCATTTCGGATGCAATAAATTTTAAAATGTATATCGATTTTGTAAAAAATCTATAAGCCAAAATTTTATATTAATATACGAGTAGGTAGAAATATAAATATTAAATTTGCATACGTAATTTCTTAATATTTTTTTTTGTACCGCAAATAAACACAGTTTTCATTTGTTTAAAGCCATTTAAGTCAGTATATGAATATTGTTTATGTTGCATTTTAAATTTTAAATTTGTATGAAAAGAAATCTTCGTTTGTTTTTGTTTCACAAAGAGGCGGCGAATAATTTAAATGAATGCATAAATTAAAAATACATATAAAAACGTGCATTAACGAAAACCGAGAGAAAGTGTTATTTATATTATTGTATAATGTGCGTTTTTTTCTTCCTAAAAAGAATCCGTTTAAAGAATGAATTGATGTTAATTTAACGACATCTTGTTTTATAACATTACCATAAAAACAATATTAAATTTCAACTCAACCCGTCTACCGACTTGAACGTATTAAAATCGTATTTATTTATTTTTATTATTATATGGTGCGCCTGTGTTTTTATAGGTACATACATAATAACGTAAATAATTTTAAATTTCTTATATTTTATTTTGGTTTAATAATAATAAACGGTCGCGATATTGAAAATATTCAAATTGTGGAATCGGCAAATATAAATGCTGATTTAAAACGATCAAACACGGCATAGTCGTAAATTCTTCGGTTTTATGACATCATTGGATAATATTATACATACGCGACAATGAAACAAGACAACGGAATGATTATAATAAATAAGCGAATGAACGAAAATATAATGTAAACGAACTCGAAAACTTCTTCAGTGGCGTAACATAATACTTTTTTTACTTTCCTCATACATACCTACATGAAAATCACACAATATTATGATTATGTCGGAAAAAAAATCAACGAAAATACTTAGTTACCAGTTGCTGAAAATGCTACCAGTTGATGATCAAAGGATGTTTATTATTGACATACGAGTGAGATAACAATACCGATAAGCGATAACTACGGGCTATGGGATAAAATAATAATTCAAATTTTCAACGAAACAATGTACATATACATACATATGTATGTACAGTCGAGCGTTGATACTCTTAAAACAAAAGCGTTCTAAACGAATCAACAGACAAACCAACAGACTTAAGGTCTTTATGGATGGTATGTATTATATTTTTCATTTTTAGTCTTCAATGAAAAAAATCTCATGGAAAAGTTCGAAAAATATTCAAAACTTCAATCGAAATATGTTTGTATCTACTGTGTAAAAATTTTTGTATTTTTACCTTTTATTTAAATAAGCTTAAAGAAACTTTAAGAAACTTTCAAAATTAGTTTAATCCAATGCAAATGAAACTATTGGAAAATGTTAAATGATACATTTATATGAAGAAGAGTAAGCTTTTTTTAAGCAAAGGGTATACTTTTTCATCTGCATAAATTTTCCTATTTATTTATTTATTAGGAAAAACATACATAATAAAAAATACGAAATATAATACAATAAAAAATGTGGTTTACACCAGGATAGTTTCTATAGATTTACTGCAACATATTAGTATATATGTATGTACATAGGTACGAAGAAAAATGATATAAGGGGAGAGGAAGGTTTTGGAGGAAATTTTATGTTGAAGGGATTGGAAAGGTTTTTGTGTAAAGAGATTTTGAATGTCAAAAGATTGGTAGAGAGTGTATCAATAGAGCTTGGAATTTTATTAAGAGAATTAATGTTCTACATATAAATGAATTAATTATGAAAGAAATTTGAAGATGAGTACTTTAGGTGGAACAAGCTAGGATTGCGGAACGTTCTGAAAAGACAATTAAAGGACATTTAAAAAATTGTATATACATATGTATATTATAATTACAGTAGTTGTAGGTATTTATACAATGACATATAACCTAGTAAATAATTTAGATTGGCTACTAGTGCTTCCAATGTAAAGATGCAATGCTCGAATACCGAAAAATGCTTTGAACGACAAGCGGAAAATCGGAAAATCCCAAACAGTACAACCGGGTACGACGTTGAAAAGTTCCCACATTGTGATAACAAGTCTGTCTCCGTGGGATATATTGAGCATACACGATCGATGTCCGCTTTTGTTGAAGATGGTCGTCACGGCAAAACCTCGGATAAAAATAATAAAGAATGACCTGTCAAATCGGTACTATTATACGACGCCACAGACCAGATAAGCGAAATGCGCGCAACGTCCTCACGCCAACTGCTACAATGCTATTTACCAACATATACCAACACACAATACATACCCACTAGCTAAAACCGTATAGATTGGGCGGCAAATATGAATGATGATACTTATGACGCGCATATACATTTATATATATATTTTTTTTCATAATATAATAATATATGTAGGATTCTATTATTTGCACGAGTCCGTTTACGGGCCCACTGAGTGGCAGGTCTACGATAATGCGAATTTAATAGAAGCAAATCTGCTTACATTTGCATAATTTCGGTGTAAATCTTCCACCGCCAATTGGCCTTCCGTTTGACGTATTGCGTCATCAATTAAAAATGTCAACTTCCACTTTACAATACGCTGTGCTTTGCGCATCGGCTTTTTATACGTAGACTTGTATACTCGTAAGCAAACTGTAAAAGGTCAGCTGTAAAGGACTTTTTTTATTTGTCATGTTTCAAGTAACGATACGATACCATCCAATGGTTTGGCATTGGCGCAAGGGAAGGTATCGGAAATATTGCCAATTTTTATATGAATCAAACTAGTCAAACTATTTTAGTGCGGCAAATGGTCAGTGTGAATAATTAAAAATCAGTAATTTTTAGCAGATCTATTTAAATCCAAATGTCGACCATCAAATGATAAATTATAAACACTTACAACTTTTACACTGACCGGTGAATGCCAATAATTAATTATGATAAACTAGTGTATTGCTCGTTGATAAGCAGTGTGTGTTTAATATTGATTGCTGTGTGTTATGCTGCGTACACACTGCGACGAACCGAACAGCGAACGACGTAGGGTTGCTATTGTGTGCACGTTTATAAATCATCGGACATTTTTTTTTTTTAATTACAAAAACACCCACCATGACATAACAGGTTAACCAAATCGCCATGGTGGGTAAATTACAAAGATAAAACATGGTGAAAACACAATAAAACATAGTAAAAACTCGCTTGACCCTTAGTATTTGCTCAATCAAGCAACTGATCTTTCAAAGAAAATATCAAACGAGACAGCTACCCGATTTAGCAAATTGATTGCTCTAGTCACCGCAGAAGATGATTATTGGTTCGTGCCTCAGATGGATGCATTGCTTTTGCATTTGCCTTCGCCCTTCGTCGCTCGCTGTTCGGTTCGTCGGTGTGTACGCACCATTAGGTGAAAACGACAATTTCCAATGAAACTGCGCTGCGCATCGGTCCAACAGACGTCGGTAAAACCAACAAACAAATTGTATATATGTATGTATGTACACCTAGACCTACTATATAAACCATTTATGAAAATACTGACCATTTTAGTGACATCCAAATCATGCCAGCAGCGATAGCAACAGTCGAATGAAATTTCGATCGTCCCCGAAATTGAACTAGGAACCTTCGTTCGCGTTTCCAATACTCTATCGCTGATCTATCTCCCTTTAAGGTACTAGACGTACATATTTACATATGTACATATTTACGTATTGGGACCTCGGTGACCCAGTGTTGATTGGGTTCGCGGATTCGATCGTCGCAAAAGCTGTCATCCTACGGTCCGTTCGATACTTTCGAAAGCTCTGCGAAGCTCTCGGATCGACCTTCACCTTTGGCCAAAGGCGAAATGTGATGGCAATGTGTGTGTGTTGTCACGACAAAGAAGGCCACGCCATGCACACCCAATATTTATGTTTATTAATTGGCTGTGTCTAATTCTCTCAGCGAGTCTATTTGTCTTGCCCCACCCGTGCGCCGCTTGCTTCGCATCATCTCGTCCAATTATGTGAATATATCTCGGCCACGTTACGCCATATAAATTATATTACGTGTGTGTGTCTACTCATACGTGAGCTGATTTTTTTTTTTTTTTTTTTTTTTTTTGGTCGGTTTGTGAGAAAATCGATGGATGCCAATTTTTTTCGTAGTAGGTATCGAAAACAATTGACCGATCTGGTCAAAGAGCCAATTATTTTTGACCCTCGCTCGGACTGGACGCGTGTGCACTCAAATTTCAAAGCGCGACTGTATGGAAAATCGATGATTTTGCTTCTACGAATTGTCTTGTATATATCGATGGGTTAGTGCACAGATATTGTGTGTCCAGTTATGTTTTAAAATATTGTAAATGACATGTGTACATGATATGTGGAAATGATACACAATTTAACATCGATTATTTTAATGTAAAACTGAATTTCAAACTTACCTCTTTGCAAATAAAGCAAAAGCAAAATTCAGAAAAAATCTAATTAAAATGGATTGGACAGAAATGTCCAGGATATGTACATCTTTTTTGCATGAAAAATATGGACGAAATGGATATGTTATATATTTGAATAAGGCAATATCTTCTCAAATATACTATTTAGACATACAATACTTTTTATACATGAAGGTTTCATGCAGATGGACGTTTTGTGTATGATAACTCAATTTTGGTAAAAACTGGACATACAATATCTGTACACTAACCCATCGATATACTATAGAAACAATAGACTATAGTTTCTGTAGTAGAAGTACAGTATATATTGAACTAATTCATATTATATTGAGTTTAACTTTAAAGTGTACCTATCATAATGATATTGCACGGTGGCATGGCATGGCATGGCATGTAAAGTAAAGTATTTATTTATTTAATAATTACAAAAACACCCACCATGACATAACAGATTAACCAAATCGCCATGGTGGGTAAATTACAAAGATAAAACATAATAAAACACAGTAAAAACTTAATAAAATAGTAAAAACTCACTTGCATGCAAATGCTAATGCAATTATTTAATTACTCAATTCTCAAATAAATCTAATTAATCAAATCTAAAATCCTTGCGAAATGATGATAGGCGATCTGGTGACGAAGAAAAAATATCAAAGTGGACCGCCAGTTTATTGAGAAAGTTATTAAGTATTGGTACGAGTTATAGGGGAAACCAGCAAGGATGTTTGTTATAGCTTCGGTTACCTGAAACAAAGGACGAGTGCGAGGTTCACGGAAGCAAATGGGAGCCCACAGCTTCATCTCCTCCAACATTGACGAATTGCATATCCCACCTCTGATTAATTTACAGAAATGATACACAAGAAGAATATCTCTACGAGAAGACAGAGCACTAAAACCTAAAGCTCCCTGAACAAATGCATCGGGAAACAGATAAGGATACCCATACTCTCTCATGTAGAGATGTCGTAAAAATTTCGCAGAGAGTGTGTTACTTCTATGGGACTCCATGCTAAGATCCATATTTAGAATTTTCGGGTCAAATTGTAATACTTGCCTGTTGTATATCATATATGTACATACTATACCTAATGCTGGCCATTCACGATCCGTTTTCGTACAGACAAAATATTCATTTAGACACACGTTTTAGTATCGTATTTCAGAATGATAAGGATTTATTTTAACTTAGTATCATTAAACAAAACCTTCAATATTTACAAATAAAATGTTATTATGCTATTTTGATGTCATACAATGAATCACTGTATAAAAATTCGACCTCTAAATACATACTGTCTCGTGAAAACAGAAGGATTTATCTGTTGGTATATTGATTTGCATATCCAATAAACTGAAATTTTGCGAGGTTTTCATAATTTTATGTAAGTTATACGACCAATGCGTACTGCCAGTTATGACGTATGGATATGAAACGTGGATTCTGAATTCAAGAATGTTACGTAAGATCCAGTGCACACAGGGAAGCATGGAAATATGTATGCTTGGTATGACAAGAAGAAATCGTAAGAGATATACATACATACATGGGTAAGAAGCATGACCACAACAGCAGATACATATAGCGGAACGTGTGAAAAACGTAGCTAGACACATAGCGAGAAGAATGGTTTGCAAATGGATGCGAGAAATACTGAAATGATATCCGAGAGGATGTGAAAGAAAGCAAAGTACACCAAGTGGACGATGTGCTGATGAATTCAGAAGAATTTTTGGATTCAAGTGAATGCAGATTGCTCAAGACAGACAGGAATGGAAGAGGATTGGAGAGACCTTCATCCAGCAGTGGATGATGAAATATTAAATGAGGAATACATTTGTAAGAAGCATAACCAAAGTGGCAGATATAGAGGAACGTGTGAAAAAGTTGGCAATGGGCTGGACATATAGCGAGAGGAATGGATGGCAGATGGATGCGAGAAATACTGGAATGGTATCCGAGAGGATGTGAAATAAACCAAGGTAGACCAAGTGGACGATGGGCTGATGAATTGAGAGAAATTTGTCGAATCCAGTGGATACAGATTACTCAAGACAGACAGGAATGATGATAAAATGATAACTGAAAATGATTATGAGTCTGACAAAATTATTTGATTTGTCTATTATGATCGACTATTTCTGCTGAACGAAAGTAGACAAGGACTTTTAGAGTGCTAATCATTTCAAAAACCCTCTCAAGCACCTTCTTACCTTACCTTACTTGCTTTTACTTACTTGATCATCATCATCATTTTCAGCCGATAACCATCCACTGCTGGATAAAGGCCTCTTCAATCCTCTTCCATTCCTGTCTGTCTTGACCAGTCTGCATCCACTTAACTCCACACATTCTTCTCAACTCATCAGCCCATCTTCCACTCGGTCTACCTCGCTTTCTTTCACATCCTCTCGGATACCATTCCAGTATCTCTTGCGTCCATCTGCCATCCATTCTTCTCGCATGTGTCCACTCCAACTTTTTTTTCACACGTACTGCTATATCTGCCACTTTGGTCATACTTCTTACTCATGTATTTCTTTTACGATCGCTTTTTGTTATACCAAGCATACATCTTTCAATGCTTCTGTGTGTGCACTGGATCTTTCGTAGCATTCTTGAATTTAGCGTCCAAGTTTCACATCCATACGTCATAACTGGCAGTACGCACTGCTCGTACGCCTTATTTTTTAAGCATAGGGGAATGTTGGATTTAAAAACTATGTTCATTCTTCCAAAAGCACTCCGCCCTAGTTTCATTCTTCGTTTTATGTATTTCTTCTTTTTTACATCCAGTCATATTCACCAACTGCCCTAGGTATCCATAGATAACTATCAACTATCTCTACTATAGGATTATCTACTGTGACTACGCTTTGCGTGCAAAATTCATTTAACATAGTTATTACTATATATATATCTATGTATGTAGGTATAGCAGCGCAAAAGTTTGCCTTGCTGGGTAACCGCGGAACGCTTGCATTTTTCAACTACCGACTAAATTTGTCATAACTGGCAGTACGCATTGGTCGTTCGCCTTCTTTTTTAAGCATGGGGGAATGTTGGATTTAAAAACTATGTTCATTCCTCCAAAAGCACTCCATCCTAGTTTCATTCTTCGTTTTACTCAATTACCACTGATTAAAGATTGTCATCGCGATGAGTGAACGTCACCGTGATGATGGCGCTCGCTTTTGTCTTTGCGATGGGTATCGCGCGCGAATTCACCACTGACCCGCTTTTAAAAACGGTGACACAGAGCGAAATAAATATCGTTCGACGTGGTGCATTAAAGGCCCGCTTATCTGCGGGGGATGCACATTCCATTTCGAATTATATCTTGCAATTCATTTGAATGCAGAGCGAGTGAGAGAGCGATCCAGAGAGGTCGGGGCCGCATACCGCGATGTGACATATGCACCGCGCGGCCACTTAAACCCATCACTTAGCCGCACGCATTATTTTATTTTAGGTTTGTTTTTATTGTTATTATTTTATATATGTACATATATATATATATATATATATATATATATATGATTTTTGTTTGTTTTATGTGTCATGTTTGGGCTTCGTGGTCGTGACCGTCGAGCTTTTTATCTGCGGCACCCACGAGCTTTTATTAATCAACGTATTCATACGTCACATTTTGTATCGTTTACCGGCCCGCGAGCAGATTTATTCACTTCAATACGGGCCCGTGTTGCGTAGATAAAAAGCACACGAGCGTTTGGAAAATTTTTGTGTAATATCACCTCGCTTTTTTTTTTCCCCCGTCGACTCTCTTCTCCTTCTGGCTTCTTCTTCTCACACGTTTTTTTCACGTTCTTGCTCAAATAAAAATGAATATATTATTATTATTTCTTTCATTTATTTATTTTTTTTTGTTTGGAGTTGAAATAACTTGAAGACCTCATGCGGTTGTCAAGTCTCAGTCTTGTATAAACACTCACCACATTTCCATGGCGCGTCTCTCTCGAGGAAGTCGTCGCTCTTCCACTTATGTGCTTGTACGCTATTTTTAATTTAATTCGTACGAAAACTACGAAATTTGTATGATATCGTTCGAGCGCTGAGTCGTTCAAAAAAAAATAATGGCATTGTTCAAATAATAATGCATATTTTTATGAATAGCATGAATGATTACATCAGTATTCATATATAGAACATAATGTATAAAAAAAGTGGAAAAATCTTCTTAGTGGCATTTTCTAAACTTGTATCACTAATTATATATTGTAGATTTTCAGTATGACAAAAACTACAATATAAAATAACGATATACCTATAAACAAATTGTTTAAAATATGCATTTAGCTGAGTTTTAAGTAAATGTTTAATTTTTGTAGTGTGTGTGTGTGTATTTTATTTTCAATTTTTAGTACGCGTATTTTATCAAATTGCTTTTATTTTATGATAATAAAAATAATCAAATACATTGACGTGGAGAGTCGTTAAAACAAACATTAAAAACACTATTGAAAATATTGTCTTTTTTTACGATCTTGTCATAATTTCAACATGTACAATAAAAACACGTCTCTTTTTCTTTATCTTTAATTTTTATTACAAAAAGAACACAGTTCAGACACATTTGTACATAAATATTTCAAACTTAAGACGTTTAATTTTATTTACATTACATAGGACATTTACAATAGGTACACTAAAAAAGAAGAATAAGGAAAAAAAAAACAAACATAAATACATAAAAATATCATCACAATAAGCAAATATCTAAATAATATGTACAATTGAACAAAGAGAATCAGTGCACCTATTAATGATTTTCACCATTTAAAAAAAAATTGAAAACAATATGGAACAACTGTGTAAATAAGGCTACGATAATGATCGTGTTACTTCGTACTCGATCATCAAACCGTTTTATTTTTTCTTTTCATTCCCATTGAGACAACTTTATGTAATGTAGGTATAAAAAAAAAATGATGATGTACAAACAATGTGCAATCGTTTCGAACGAGGAACATAAGTACTGTATACACACCCCACTTCTTGTTTTAATGGCAAGATATAATATTTAATAATACACGTGAGTGACGTCATGGTGGTCGCACGCTGAGCCTGGTCTCCGATTTTTATTACGATCCCATGCAAATGTCCAACGTTTTAGAGAATGTTTATTTTTTATTAATTTATCGCACACATACCTACATATAGCGAGTGTAAAATAATCCCACATTCGCCGTATCGAATGCGCCCCGACTGTTATGCCGTATTAATAATTTAATCAATCGTTAAAATTATCGTGTTCCCGAACGCTCCCTAATCCAATATTGAAAAGTAATTAAGACAATCGAATTTTTTTCATATTCAATCAATAATTTATATCACACGTATTTCGGTTAAATTGTATACGAACAAAAATAAAAGACTAGAAACCTAACCGAAGCATTAAAGCGACAATTGACTCGTTAAAATTTTACAACTGCTAATTGCTTTGTGAAATTATTGTTTTCATAATCGATATAAAAATATGCACACATTTGAATTAGTATGTCTATATATAAATAAAACAAAAGAAATACAATTAATTTTGCATTGTGGGTTTCGCGTTTAACTTTCCGTTGAAGTCTCCGTATAGTTTTTCCATTGAAAATTAATCAAGTAAATTTTTTGAACAAAAATTGATACTGAATTTTGACACAATGTAAATTACAATATTTAAACATTATCTACTATTGCTTTTGATGCAAAAATTTTACATACAATACGTATATACAATAATTAAAATCATTTCAAACAAATAACGGGCAATGTTTTTTTTTTACAATTTTACAACATAAGTACGGACAAGATTATATTAACTATATCAGTGTTTCTTAACCTTAATATTTAGCACTGGTGATTTACAAAACAAAACATTATAAAAAAAAGGTTAAGAAACTGTGTCACATGAAATTTTATACAAAGATTGTTGCAGTATACATTTTTTTTGTTTAAATATTATTTTATCTACATGGCGATCGGTGACTAGTGCATTACGAAGATTAATATAATAACGCGAAGAATTTATTTGATAAAAAACAAATTCAACACCTACACTTTGCGTATCGTCTTTCCTATTTTAATAATGCAAACATCACACAATTTTTAAAATGTCACTTTATAAATTACATCATGTATTTACACGTCTCGAACGAGTGATCACTATCTAGCTGAGAATTGTTCCTGGCACTTTTTGATTTGGGATGCGACCCGCGAGATCCTCTCGTTCAATATTTTGACACTCTTCTCGGGCAAAGGGGGCAGCACATCTTGAACGGCCACACTGTTGTTGCTTTTAAACATTTTGTTCAAAATATCGCCAACGTTTGCCGACTTCTGCAATGTTTGCACCGCGTCCGCTGTCGACTTTCTGAATATACACAAATTGTCCAACAAAAGCGAATGGTATATTTCGTACTTGTGCAACAGCCGATACCCGTGCAGCAGGCCTGATTCATTATCCAAAAATAGCAACAGATTTGAATCGACCTTTTTCGCAAGATTGTGCGCCGGTGCATCCATAATGTTAACATTCCACTGATAGTTGTATAAATTGTTGACAATTCTATCCAAATTTGCAGTCAAGTAGTCGAATATGATCAAATCGGACCACTGAGCCAACTCGACTAGTCTATCCAACATATCTCCGCCTACTTTTTCGATTATACTATCAAAGTATGCATCGGGATTTGCACTGTCGTTTTTGACCTCGTCCAAGCCATTGTCGATTGGGTCTGATTGCGTATTGTTGAACGTTAAACTTTCTGCGATTTTTTTCAGAAGGAAACCGTCGTCTTTCGACGTCTGCTCACCACTCGTGTCCCTCTTGATCATCCTCAGCACATCGTGCTTGTTCAAGTGCCTCTCTGTCGGCTTGAACTGTTCGGGTATGTGCGCCGATTCGAGATTCGATATGAATTTCGTCATCACTACGGGTCTGTTCGAGTTCCATTGAACGGATCCGATGTCGGACGCAACATTTTGCCACAGAGAATCGGTCAAATTGACCAAACTGACCAGTGACGGTACCAAGTTCGGCAAATTGAGCAATTGCGCCAAATAGAAGCTGAATAGTTCACCTTGGATTTGATCTGTGTTTTGTCTGTAGCGAACGCACGCCTGTCTACCGTCTAAAAAAGTCACTAAACGATTCTGCATCCTGCCGCATCCTGTTTCCATTTTGATGGCGGAAGTTTTCTGCATGTAATTAGTCCATTCGTCGTTGCTGTGTGAGCCAAAACCAACAGGCAGAGCTCTTTCAATCTTGGGACCCCAATAAACGTTTCCGTACATGATATTATTTTCATCTATAGGATTTTCAACATTGCCTTGTAACACTTCAACATCTGTCGCATTCAAAAAATCACTTTTCTTCCTATCGAAGCTTTGCCTATCGTTTTTTTCCAACCTTTCTAAATCATCGACGAACGATACGCTCGAAAATTTCTTTGGTCTATTCAACTTAATCGACTTTTTTCTTTGACTTGCGCCCTTTTTGCGCCCGACTTTAATACTGTCCACGTTCTTGGTGTCGAATGGTGCAAACGTCCTATCGTACGTAGTATTCAACATACTGGCCGTCGTAGTAATAAAGTCTGTGAAATTTACACTTTGGTTTAATAATAACACGGTCGCATTGTCCGAATGCGCACTGTTTAAAACTTTAACGTCTTTGGTCACGTAATTGTAACTGAGCGGAATAAATATACCTAAAAATAGGCCTAGAGCGAATGCGAACAACACGCTGAAGAAACACAAGTGTCTGTATGTGACGTACGACGATTTTCTCTTTAAGCCCAACATTAAATTTAATATTGCGTACGAATCGGCGTCGACTTTCTGAAATCGCCTGCTGAAAGTCTCCCTGCAGTAGGCGCGATGAAACATGGCTTTCCTGCGATTTTCCTCCGCGGCTTTTTCGTCGCAATTTTTCGCGCGAAAGCCTTGGCCGGCGTGCATCTGTATTTGGAGATCTTTATAATCGACGTTGTCGTCGATTAAGATGCTTCGATAGCAATTTCCGACGTTTGAATTGTCTAAAACGCTACTGGACCCCGCGCCGATGGAATTTTCCATGTTTTGTCTTAAAATTTTTATCGTACGTTTATTACATTCATTGTCGTTTTGATTGTTATCACTGTCTATCGACTCGTTCTTGTCCTTTTTGCTCATCGTGAGTCTGATTTAATGCGATTGGGCGGCTTTTTTTAAACAGCTTTGGTGACATCCATTTAATCGGCTGAATATCTGAAACAAATTAAAAATTCGCTATTATTTTATTGGAAATTTATTTATTTATTTTTTATCGTTATTACACTATCGACTATTCATATTTAATGACAAGTTTTCTTCGAATAAAGTTCAATGCAATTGATTTTTTCATTGCAATAAAAATTCACTAAAACAAATGAAGACATAATATTTAACCTTAAAAGTGTGCATGTTAGTATATATTTTTAAGTAACTTATTTAAATAAGGGGATATAATATACGCATAGGAAGAATGAACATAGTTTTTTAAATCCAACATTCCACTATGCTTAAAAAAGAAGGCATACGACCAATGCGTACTGCCAGTTATGACGTATCGATGTGAAACTTGAACGCTAAATTCAAGAATGCTACGTAAGATCCAGTGCACACAGAGAAGCATTGAACGATGTATGCTTGGTATAACAAGAAGAGATCGCAAGAGAAATACATGGGTGATAAGTATGACCAAAGTGGCTGATATAGCAGTACATGTGAAAAAGTTGATACTGGACGCATAGCGAGAAGAATGGATGGCAGATGGACGCGAGAAATACTGAAATGGTTTCCGAGAGGATGTGAATGAAAGCAAGGTAGACCGAGTGGAAGATGGGCTAATGAATTGAGAAGAATGTGTGGAGTCAAGTGGATGCAGATTGCTCAAAACAGACAGGAATGTATGTAAGAGGATTGGAGAGGCCTTCATCCAGCATTGGATGGTGAACGGCTAAAATGATGAATATACATATACAGCCATAATACTAGGTGTATGAATAAGTTAATAGTTAGGAATTTGAAATTAAGTAGATCTAGGAGAAGATCTTGTATCTTGTAGAGAGGTGTTGTTAAATACAATGAACTGCCAGAAGGTATTAAAAATATAAACAAAATTGATAGATTTCTGGCAGCCTTAAAACAACACCTCCGTACAAGTGCTTATAAATAATTTTGTAATTTTAGTTACTTTTGTTATTTGTAATTAGCTTTTTAAGCTATTTCATTTAAATAAATAAATAAAAACTTGTCAGTAGATACAAAAAAAAAATTTAGTATTTGATTAGATTGTGTTAAGTTATACATTTTGTAAATGCAAAACACTGTTGAAAATTTTATTCAACAGTTCCTTTTTATTGATTGCCAAGGAATACTAATGTAAAATTTTACTCAAATTTGCATTCGAGGTAAAAATTCAAACATTTCGTTTTTCAACACAGACAGAGCCTTCAATGAAAAATAATAATGAAAAAAAAAAAACTAATCCGCGTCGTAAATTAAAACGTCCAAATATGCAAACGGTCAAAATTAGCAGATTTAGCGACGCTAAAATATCGGTAACGAGCCACACGCTTTTAGTGCACAATCAATAATTGCTTGTAGGACATCGACGTGTTAACTACGTGCTAAGTTAAAATTTATGCCGTAAAGTAAACAAGTTACACAAAAGAAAATCCAACGGCCAACACACACACACACACCGAAAAAAAAAAAAAATACAACGGAGGCTGTTGTATCTCGACATTATATTATATATAAATATACGCACATATGTACATATATATATATACGTATGTATGTGTGTAAGTACCGTCTCAAAAGGCAACCGGTTTCGTCCAAAAACTAAAAATATATTCTATTATTTTATAGGCTCGGTTTTTGGAGAGCGTTTCGTAAAAATTTTCACGGCTTCGGAGAGCAAACACAGATCGGGGCTTAAATTTTTCACCAATAAAATCCGCTTTGCCGTCAAACGTCGTCGCTTTTGAGAAACGCGAACGCAAGATTTACAACTCGTGGAGATGCGCGATTTTCGTACAAAACAATAAAATAAAACGACAACAACACTAACACGTACGACGCGTAAAATATCAAAGGAATTAATATTGAATAGAAGAAAAAAAAAAAAGTCGATCGATCCACTCGTCCGACTATTTTCCCATAGTCTAAATAAAATTAAGACATAAAAAGCAACGCTCTTAAAATAATACATAAACACGTTCTGGGACACCGTACGTTCAACGAGAAGACGAAGAAGAAGAAGAAGAAGAAGTCGTCTCTATAATTCAACGTTTCCCACATAAATGCCATCGGGACTCGTTAAAAAAAATAAACGAACGGCACACACCACATCTCTCGAGCGGGCACACGCTCGCCAACAATACCGAATAAATTTTCAGACCACAATGGGTGAAACGCTGGACACATTTGCCATCGGGTGATGTATCTACTATACATACACGAGATCAGGGGTGTGAGGATGGGCGGGCGTGATCGCTAATGGTCAGTGTTTTACTTAATTATAAACAAACGGGCTGACGAGCACTAATGGGTGACCACGCCCAGGGGCGCTTGACCAGCGATACGCGAGCCCCAGTCTCGTAAAAAAAAAACTAAATAAAAAGGAAAAGGATGTGAAAAAACCACGTGGTCATTAACGGCGAGCGAGTCCTTGCAGCGTATCTATCACTGCCCGAGTCGAGTCGAGTCGAGTCGGGAGTAATCTTTGGAATCTTTATTGGTTCAAATGGAATTTCGTGTGATGGTAAATAAATGGGACGGGTCGATCTGCAAAGAGGTGTGAAAGTTTAATCTCGAGTTAAACGGGTCGAAGTTTAGGATCAATTTCTACGCGTCGAAACGTTGATTGCTCGTTTGAAGATTGGTCACCTCTTTTTTTTTTTTTTTCAATTTTTGATTTAATTTGTATAACTAGGATGGAGTGCTTTTGGAAGAATGAACATAGTTTTTAAATCCAACATTCCGCTATGCTTAAAAAAGAAGGCGTACGAGCAATGCGTACTGCCAGTTATGACAAATTTAGTAGGTAGTTGAAAAATGCAAGCGTTCCGCGGTTACCCAGCAAGGCAAACTTTTGCTGCTGCTATACCTACATACATAGATATATGTATAGTAATAACTATGTTAAATGAATTTTGCACGCAAAGCGTAGTCACAGTAGATAATCATATAGTAGAGATAGTTGATAGTTATCTATACCTAGGGCAGTTGGTGAATATGACTGGATGTATAGAAGAAGAAATAAAACGAAAAATGAAACTAGGACGGAGTGCTTTTGGAAGAATGAACATAGTTTTTAAATCCAACATTCCGCTATGCTTAAAAAAGAAGGCGTACGAGCAATGCGTACTGCCAGTTATGACAAATTTAGTAGGTAGTTGAAAAATGCAAGCGTTCCGCGGTTACCCAGCATGGCAAACTTTTGCGCTGCTATACCTACATACATAGATATATGTATAGTAATAACTATGTTAAATGAATTTTGCACGCAAAGCGTAGTCACAGTAGATAATCATATAGTAGAGATAGTTGATAGTTATCTATACCTAGGGCAGTTGGTGAATATGACTGGATGTATAGAAGAAGAAATAAAACGAAAAATGAAACTAGGACGGAGTGCTTTTGGAAGAATGAACATAGTTTTTAAATCCAACATTCCGCTATGCTTAAAAAATAAGGCGTACGAGCAGTGCGTACTGCCAGTTATGACGTATCGATGTGAAACTTGGACGCTAAATTCAAGAATGCTACGTAAGATCCAGTGCACACAGAGAAGCATTGAACGATGTATGCTTGGTATAACACGAAGAGATCGCAAGAGAAATACATGGGTGATAAGTATGACCAAAGTGGCTGATATAGCAGTACATGTGAAAAAGTTGATACTGGACGCATAGCGAGAAGAATGGATGGCAGATGAACGCGAGAAATACTGAAATGGTTTCCGAGAGGATGTGAATGAAAGCAAGGTAGACCGAGTGGAAGATGGGCTAATGAATTGAGAAGAATGTGTGGAGTCAAGTGGATGCAGATTGCTCAAGACAGACAGGAATGTATGTAAGAGGATTGGAGAGGCCTTCATCTAACATTGGATGGTTAACGGCTAAAATGATGAATATAGTAGCTAAAAAGCTAATTACATAATCCTTTTTAATCCTAGTGTTATAACTACATAATATGTACATCAATTCCTCTAATTTTAAAACTATCAAAATATTTAGCTAACAATTTATTGTATAACTTACATATAAATAAATGCTAGCATACAAAATTTCGCATTCTATTACACTCAACCAGTGCAACTTATCCACACAACGTTCACAAATCATCAGTCAAGTTACTTTTTTGTTTGTTTTTTAAACTTTTTATTCTATTTTAATTAAATGTATAAATGTGATAAGCTAAGGAATGATACTCTCCAGCGGGGAAACCATCGCCTTCTGAAGGGGAGAAAAAACAGACTGATTGTGTAGGTGGTGTCAATTTCGTTGAACCGTTTCAGAACTAAGTTAGATAAGTTGGCAAACTTTAACAATTGACGGTCGATTTGGATTTAGTAACATCTGTTAGAGCTAAAATCTGTTTTACGGTTTGATCGATGTATGTACATATGTATGTATGTATGTAGGACCGTACAAATGCATTGTCGAACTCGTAGCCTTAAAACCCTATGTTGTTTATAAAAATAGTTGGTGATTTGATTGTGTAAGCTTGTAAGAATCTGTGTATGAATTTACTGTCAATTATTGCAAATATGTGTGCATGTTTAAACGATTTCTTTGTATTTCCTGTATTTAAATGTTTAAGTTCCGTATTCGCTACGGAAATAAATGTTGTTGTTGTTGCGGTTAATGATTGATATACGGTTGGTTTCATTAGAGCTTTATTCCGGTGCGGTTAATTCAATAGTTTAGTTTCGATATACTCGTTCCAACTTTAGATTAAGGAATTATTAATTCCATTCAATTAAATTTGAGACTTTTAAGTATAAAATGGAAGGGGGCGATCATTTTTATGCCAATTTTATGTCGATAGAATCCATAAAAGGATTTTCAGGTACATAAATTATGTGTACCTAATCAATGAGGATGATAGATGGAGGAAAAATCTGGTTAAATATATAAAATTAAAACGTAAATCAACGTTCGAATACAATAGAAGACATTTCGACGATATATTTTTAATGTGTAACAAATACGAATATGGAACGTTTCACACATAATTCACGGTGAAATATTTCAGTAACACTTGTACTAATAAAAACAGTGTCCAGATCGCATCTAGCCGAAATTCCAAACGGTTAAAATTTATTTAAAATAAATTGCGACAAGTATTGTCTATCCGTCGAGAAGAAGCCGATAATTCACCGCGGTTCAAAATAATTAATTTTTATTTATAAAATGTGTCAAATTTATAATAAATAAAGTTCGTCGGACAAAACGCAAATGATTTATGATTCGAGACCGGTTTATAATTGTGTGACCACGTATATATTTTTATTTCCATTTCGAACATTTTATTTCAAAAAAGTTTTACACTCACATATGTATGTATGTATGTACGTATGTATGTACGTACCTACGCTACGTACATAGGTATAAACCTACCATGTAAAATGTAACATTCTTATATAAATTCGATAAGATTTATGCGTGTAGCGTTTATGCTCGATTTGTAGGAATAGTGTTATTTTTTTTTGTCGAACGCGAAAAATACAAACACGCCGGTTAATGTGATCGCCGGACCGCTTTTTATACGCTTTGATTCCATTATTAATTGTCCTTTCCGATGCGGCGTAAAAACGGTACGAGACAACACCATAAAATTCACACATTCGCCGAGAATATTTTGAACCAGTTTCGATCGCGACGACAATATATATTTATTTTAGAGTTTTTTTTTTCTCTTCTATTTCTTTTTTAAGTGCGTTCCACGTCTTATTCGCTAGATACCAATAAAGCCATCACGTCGATTTCTGTCGATCGTTAAAAACGTTTAAAAATAATAAAATAAATAATAATAAAAATAAAAACGAAGACAGGCAAACAAACATGTCGTTGAGGGGAGTGATGACCCGCGCTCGAAACGCTTCGCATACTTCGGTCGAACGCACTATACGGATCCTCATTACCTCTTTGTGGTTGTACTACACCTTTATAGCAGGTGTTAACATTTAAATGGTCACTTTGCCGCGGTGAGCCGCAAAAGAGCCGAGGGAAAAAAAGAGGATCAGCCGACAAACAACCCCGCGTATGAGCAAATGTTAACTCGTATCGTGGGCTGGCCCTTAATTAATTTCACCCAAAGTCACTCTCTCGACAAAGAGGTGATATACCTGCTTTGACTCGGGTCTCCAATATGGAAATGAGACGAAGACTGTGTGCATATCTACATATACGTTGATTTTTACCTGAAATAATTGGGAGCAAATGAGGAATGGTATCGCGCAAATCGTTTGCATACTATCGACGCTGTCTCGAAGGTCAGATAAATGTGAAGTTTTCTCGGTTGAATTTAAATATCTCGCATTAAAGCGAATATACATATAGATATCGATAAGAAATTACATAGGTTGAATACTCGAGCTCAATTTGTAGTATAAATATGTGGCTCGATTCTTTTGACTAATGTTAAAAAGTTAATGTAAAAAAATTTGGTGAAAGATTTGAACTCAAATACGAATAATATCGATGGGTTAGTCCACTTAAAAAAAAAATTGAATTATCATACACAAAACGTCCATCTGCGTCAAACCTTCATGTTTAAAAAGTATTGTACATATGTCCAAATGGTATATTTGAAAAGATATTGTCTTTTTCAAATATATAATATGTTCATTTCTTCCATAGTTTTCGTGCAAAAAAGATGTATGTCACTTGCAATATTTTAAAACAAAACTAAACATACAATATCTGTACACTAACCCATTGATATAATCGCTTATTATTTTCAGCATATTTTTATTGATACAATGTTTGATTGACGCGTAAGTTTATTACTCATATTTAGCCGTTCCTGTTGTGAAATGGGTTGAATATGACCCGATCTTCTATATATGTAGTATGTACCTATTACTGCAATACTTCATGAATATCGTTCTGTTTTCAGCGTAGATGGTTTTCCACACCAGAATTTCCCTAAATTTTATTTGTGTGGTAATTAATTGCACTTTAGATCATATTCACTTTCATAAAAATAATTTCCACTAATAACAAATAATTTGCACTTACAACAAATACATAGTTTCCACCGATAACAAATATATTGCACTTGAGAAAAAACGTTCGCACTAAAAAATGGATAGTTCGCACTTTGAAATTAATAAAGTTTCAGTACTTGCGTTCATAACCTCTCCTTATTGCTGTCAAGTTAATCGTCATCTTTGTTTATTATATACAATGAGCAATTTAAATGAATTTATTGATAAATACAATTCCGAAAGTGATTCCGACGAAGCAAATGTTATTTTACATTTTATTTTAATGTTGTCAATATGTTAAAATAATCCCTTTCAAAGTGCAAAACTATCCAAATTAAATGGTACTATCCAAATAGTGGTACTATGTTAAAACAATCTGTTTCAAAGTTTGGTGTATCTAAACCAAAGTGCAATTATATATTACCCATTTTATTTGTGCTTCTTCGTTAAACGCCTCATATACATAACTCAATCTGGTGAAAATTTGACATTGTCCCTTTTGGAATCACGCGACTGATATCACGTTAGTGTAAACGTTGTATAATAAATAGTTGATTTGAATTGAATTTGTGAAGGCGTTGCAGAATGCGTTATACAACCTGTGAAAATGTTAAATAGAGAAAATTAACGGTTCCCGCGGTCTCGTCCAGAGCCAGTGCAACGCTTTTAACAAAAATTAAATTAAACCAGAATTTGTTTGGCGTTTGTTCCTCTTGTGCGACCATAAAAGATCGCTATCCCCGGCTGAGGAGCCGCGCGAGCGCGAGAGAGCACGAATGTGTGAAGATAATAAAAAAATACCGGTTGTGTAATAATTGTAAAAGTTGGTTTTTCGGTGGACACTTCTAAGACCGCTCTAAAGAGAGAAAGACATGTTTATCTACTTAATGCTAATTTATGTCCAACGGGCACAAAGAAGTCCATAAATCATGGCGAGCTTAAACACGCACAGTTTAACTGTCACAGCTTTATTGCTGTGCGCGACAAAAAGAGTGAACATCAAAAAACAGGGAAAAAAAGTAACGGCTCCAGGTGACCACCTGCGTGTAAAAATCGAAAAATGTCAATTTGCCTGCGTGAGCTTTGGACCTCTCACCAAGACCGTGACTCAAAGTCGCACACGAAGAATAAAAACCCTCACTAGAAAGCACGCTGAAAGAAAATAGGGCTAAAGGCCCTCACAAACCCGAGCGGATTCGCTGCGTCGAGTTGACGTGCTCTATCGCCGTTAATTTGCATCAATGCGAATTATATCGGTGCGAATGGGATGTCAAGCGTTAAATTATTCGCTTGGGTTAGTGAGGGCCTTAAAACCGCGAAAAGAATACAATATACAAATTACCGAATCTTAAGGTGCCTGTAAACGATCAACATATTCACGGCAATGTATTGCCGGCAAGCATTGCCGGTAATATTACTGCAATATGGTGATGTGGGCCGGAAATATAGTCGTGTTTCCCGACACTATGGTTCCACTATTGCTGGTATGGCCGTATGTTGACGAGTATTGTTGACATATTGCCGATGATATCGCTCGGTATACGAAAATACGCGGCAATATATGTTTCTTTCCTACTCTCTCTGTCGCTACACGACACGACACGAGTGTTGTTGACCTTCGGCGAATCTGGGCAATAATAAAACAGCAACTACTTGCCCGGCAATCATTGAGCCACACATTACTGCGACACATATTGTGCATGTGATGCCGAAAATGTTGCTGGATGGCTGACGAGCAATATTGCTGACAAATTGAAGCACCTTTACATTGAAGTTCAATGTATCATATTCAAAACATCAATGAATAACATGAATTTTTCCTCGTTTTATTCGCGACAAATCAATAAATATAATTTACAACAGTAAGCAATGCTCAGTCCGTGGGGACGATTGCGTACACATTTTTATGAATAATAAATTTAAAAAAAAATAAGACAAAAACTTTTCGATAATATTTTAGTATTACACAGAATGTTCAATAGTGTGTCGGATTTTTATTGCGTTCGCAAATTTTCCATATTTATGTATTTAAAAAAAAAATGACGTCACATCGTTTAATTTGGATCCGACTATTTTATAGATACATATTATTTACAAGAGGCATGAGTAATTTTCACCGCCGAGAGAAACTGCAAGGCGCGCGCGATGCTATTTCATATGAATTTATAGTCTCGCAAGTTCCATAGATCACGTGCAAGAGAAACGCCGAAGCTCGACTTGAAGACCGCTGAGATTATAAGACAAAAAAAAATGAAGAACGAAATGGTAGTAAAAAAAAATATGACGTTCATCGATTATAATTATGTTTCCATAGAATTTGTACAACGAAAGCGGCGACATAAATACGTCTAAATTATACATATACGAAAAATCGCATAAATTAATCGAAAAGCACATTATCTATTACTCACAAACCCGAAACGAAATCCCACACTCGCGGCCAAGTCTCGACTATCTCGACGAAAATAAAACAGATAGACACACACGGGTACTCACTCTGCACGAGGTGGCTCGATTATAAATTATCGCGTGTTTTGTTATAATACAGGTTGGCTTGGCTGCTTTTACCCCTCGAATAAGCGCCATATCGTAAAACTGGACAATTTCGATTGCCCAATGCGTCACGAGCTATAATTCGAAACAAGCGTCTATCCCACCGTTTAGCCATCATAACTTCCAATCAAGAATATTGTCGGTTGAATTGCTGATAAGACGATTAACGGAATAATTCCATCGGATTATCGGCTAATGCGCCGCTGACGCGACGTCCAACAAATTAAACAATTACAATGTTAATATTATAACGAATACGAACGACGTTCGTCAGAGGTGGGTGAGTACTTGAAAACGTCTAAAGATTAGATACGAAAGCTTGGCAATGTTGTTAAACAGTTACGGAATAACCTGAAAGCATCGAGCGTCAGTTTAAATTGATAGTCAGCGGCGACTGGTCATTATCGAACTGTAACTCGGTGATTATCAGTGCGCTTTTCAGAAAGTGCAATGTTGCTTTTATCGCATTCTGAAATAATAATAATGAAACTTCATTGCTTCTATAAGTTTTGAATGTACATATTATATATGTATTGCACCACACACGCACCTTTTTACAGTAAAAGTTTAACAAATTAGAACTAAACTTGCAAGTTTACTTTCTATGATCCTACGGGTTTCTTAAAGTAGCATAATTGATATCAAGTTTTGCCTATTTACTATTTGATTTAAAAATGTACTGTCTGTCATAGCGAAGTTACTACGAAAAGATATTCTCCAATACTAAGTAGAGAAACGAATAATTAATTGGTACAATATTAACAAACTAACTGGAGATGGTCATTATTGATTTACTAACATCTAAATCTTAAGGACAATAGCAACAGTCGAAAAATCGACTGCATCAGGTATTTAAACCACGAACTTTCATTGATGAGTTCAACTATATCCTGAACGAAAGTGGTTACTTACTTAAAACTAGTACAGTCTAAATTGCATAATTATATTGTAAACTAGGCGGTTTGCCCGTCATATGACATTAGCTTCTAACCCAATCTCACAACCTTTACCCGCGCATGCTGATATTTATACAATAACAATACAGCCCATAGCCCGTTGTATAAACAATTGTATAGCGTTCATTGGTTGAATGGGTGTATCGCCATATATAAAATAGCGTTGTCCACTCAAATCAGCTTGTTGCCAAACACACTGCTAAAATAAATTTGTTTATGTTGGCAATGCTAGCGTGGCCGCAACGACCCAGACAGACAGATGCTTATGCTATGATAATCATCATCATTTTCAGCCGTTCACCGACCACTGCTGGATGAATCCTCTTCCATTCCTGTCTGTCTCGAGCAATCTGCATCCACTCGACTCCACACATTCTTCTCAATTCATCAGCCCATCATCCACTTGGTCTACCTTGCTTTATTTCACATCCTCTCGAATACCATTCCAGTATTTATCGCGTCCATCTGTCATCCATGTCTCCAGCCCATTGCCACTAACTTTTTCACACGTTCCGCTATATCTGCTTCTTACCCATGTATCCCTCTTACGATCTCTTCTTGTTATACCAAGCATAAATACATCTTTCCATGCTTATTTGTGTGCACTGGATCTTACGTAACATTCTTGAATTCAGCATCCACGTTTCACATTCATACGTCACAACTGGCAGTACGCATTTTATGCCTTCTTTTGTAAGCATAGCGGAATGTTGGATTTAAAAACAATGTTCATTTTATATTAAGTACATATATGTACTATTCTTTTCCCTCCTTCAGATTATCTTTACTTGAGTTCCTTTCTTGTTTTGATCTGTTGTTCGTTTGTAACTATTTTGGCTGTAGTGTATTATGTGAAATTAATATTATTTTGTATTTTATAATGTACTCTATAAGCTGTTTGTTACGTAATATTAAATAAATAAATAAAATAAATAAATCGTGACTGGCAGTACTGCATTCGTCGTATGGCTTATTTTTTAAGCATAGGCCTAATTTTATATACATAAATGTCAAAAGAAACAATCTTGAATTCAGCTATGCTAATATACATACATATATATAGTAATATAAGTATGATTATTTCAGACTGTAACTAATTTTACTGTTGGGTTTTGCGCTTCCCCGCTCGTCGAAGTCTCCAACGCGTTAAAATGGCCAAAACATATTTTCCGACAAATTATCAACTTTTTGACACTTTTCTTCAACAATGTGCGTTTATTTGAATAATAATCGATCGATTTTTAATTTGTCGTCTGATTTTAAAAGCTCACGCAGCGGCAATAGCGCTCCTCTGGCACGCTTCGTCTCGACGACGTAAAGTGCCGTGTCATGGCCGCGAGTGTTCGGGTTCAAATCTCGATTAAGCGAGGCATTTCTTAAATAAACGGCTTCAACGTCGTTTGGGCTTACATCACCGACAACCACAAGCGTCATCGAAATAATGCTTGATCATCAATATCGACGTCTCGAGGACATTTCCAGCGTGCATCCTTACATTCATAAACATTGTTATTCTTTCTAAGCATAACCTTTTTACTTTTTTGTCCGTTCATTATATTTTTAAATCAATAAAAGATCGCCTATCTTGAGTCTCGATGAAAAAAGGCGTTGACAAAATCATACTCATCGCACGACTGCATATAAACATTATTCGTATGTACCTACCTACCTAACTACTTACATAAGTTTGATTCATCAAGTATCGATGTCATTGCGGAAAATTTACACAAATGATAATTGGTTTTATAACATCAAATAAATGACCCATACGAATACACAAAAGTTTAATCTTATTATAGTGTAATACATACATACATACATACATAGTTTCGGTATGAAAGTCTGTTTATATCAGTGAATATGAAGGCGACGATCCATCATTAATCCAGAACGAATTTTGTGATATTATTTGACAGTTTCTTTTATCAACGTTTGTCAGTGAAAATTTTTCAATGACCGATTAGTATTACACTTAAGTGCAATTAGAATTTAAAAGATATTAACCATATTGAGACTTGTACGTGAAACTTTAGCCAACGAGTTCAGTACAATATGTGTTTGTTGTCTGCGTTTGTTCCTTGCTCACACTATTCGACCAATCGAGGCGAAACTTTACAGAGATACTCCAAGTGATACTGCGGATCTTATACGGTACTTAAGTACAATATAAATGTTTTATTTCAATGATTTTTACCGACTATGCCACTATGGGTACATAATCAATCTATGCAGTTTAAGTTTTAGTATCAGTTTCTACTAACCGCGTCAGTTAAAAAGTGCCAAAAATCGCCAAACGAAAACTACGCGCCACTTGCGCATTTGGAGCCACTCGAATTTTTGTCCCCATTTAACAGGGGTGGGTAGAAGAAACAGGTGCTAAAACTCAAACGGTAGACTATCTTGTTAAAAAAAATGAGGTGACTTGTGATAGGATTAACGGTTTTTATGATAGATATGTATACAGACCTATGGCTGAATGTAAAGAAGAATAAATAAAACTAGGATGGAGCGCTTTTGGAAGAATAAACAGAAGTTTTAAATCCAACATCCCGCTATGCTTAAAAAATAAAGCATACGACCAATGCGTACTGACAGTTATGACGTTTGGTGAATTCAAGAATGTTACGTAATATCCAGCGCACACAGAGAAGCATGGAAAGATGTATGCTTGGTATAGCAAGAAGATATCGTAAGAGGAATACATGGGTAAGAAGCATGACTAAAGTGACAGATATAACGGAACGTGTAAAAAGGTTGAAGTGGCAATGGGCTGGACATACATATAGCTGGAATGCTATCCGAGAGGATGTAAAAGGAAGCAAAGTAAACTGAGTGGACTGATTAATTGAGAAGAACGCGTGGAGTCGAATGGATGCAGATTGCTCAAGACAGAGACCTTCATCCAGCAGTGGATGGTGAACGGCTGAAAATGATGTATAAAGTAGGTATGTATGCATACAGATATGTATAAAAAAAATCAAGGGCTACCTGATGTATTGTATTGTCAAATTGCAAGACGACAATACTTTATGTACTACGTATATGGATACAGTAATAAAATAGTAGTACGAAAAAAACACACACACACACGCGCTTAAACTACGCTGCCAGTTTAAAATCAATTTCTGGGGGTCTCAATATCTCGAAAGACCGAAAGAGCGAACGGAAAAAACAATAGGTACTACAACAACACACAAAAAAAGTAAAAAAGATTAAAAAAAAAAAAAAAAAAAAAAAAGCGAAACCCGACGACGACGAAGCACACACACGCGCGCTCTCTCGCGCGAGACATACAGAAGAATTTAGAACCAACAAAAGAAGCTTGTAAGTACAACTGGTAGACATATATTATCTAATGTCACATTTTGTATATACGTCCAGGTAAGGACAGACAGACGGAGAACAGACAAATAATGAGCGGAGCAGGTATAGATGTTATCGCTGTCGGCAGTAGTGGTTCTCCGGCGAGGTTCGTACAACATAATCAGCGGCCGTCGAGCCTTGCTCCCGAGGACACAACCGACTGGCCCCAATATAAATTATAGAGGACACTTGATGCCGATAGCGGCCAAATTTGGCGTGAGAATGCGTCCCGCGTGTCGTCGACAAAACACAATGCGCCAAAAGCGACGTTAAACGAGACAAGAAACAAACGACCGAACACATCGGAACAAAAGGGTTCCACGCGCGTTTGCAATCCGCAAAATTGCGTGCGAAAGTCGTGCATTACGCGACCGGGCAAAGTTGACGTCAATCGTCGGGGCCCCCAGCCCGCTCCGATCGCAATGTGCACGAAAGTGTAATATGCCGACATCCCGTTCGGATCGGTATCGCGGCAACAAAATTCACGCGGACGTTAAAATTTTAATCCTAGCATCGACCGCGCACAATGGAACGCGTTGTGCTGTGAAACCGATCATACTAAACCAAAGTGGACGGAGACGTGAAGATATGCAGTGTAACGTCTTTTTGCTCGTTCAAGTATGAACATTTTTGGCGGTTTAGAAATAATTAATCAAATCACTTGGAAAAAAAATTGTTCACTTGAAAGGCAATTCAATCCCCTTTTATTTATTTCATCATCGTTCAGCCGTTCACCATCCACTGTTGGATGAAGGCCTCTCCAATCCACTTCCATTCCTGTCTGCATCCAGTTACTGTGACTGCGTGCAGAATTCATTAGTTAAGTGATAGACATGCGTTTTCAATTCATCAGCCCATCGTCCACTCGGTTTTACTTTGCTTTCTTTCACATCCTCTCGGATAGCATTCCAGTATTTCTCGCGTCCATCTACAAACCATTCTACTTCAACTTTTTCACACGTTCTGCTATATCTGCTGTTGTGGTCATGCTTCTTACCCATATATTCCTCTTACGATCTATTCTTGTTATACCAAGCATATATCTTTTAATGCTACTCTGTGTGCACTGGATCTTACGTAGCATTATTGAATTTAGCATCCAAGTTTCACATCTATACGTCATAACTGGCAGTTTTCATGATGAACAATGAATGTATCGTTTATTTATTACAATTTTTCTATCATTATAAGGTGTTATCCTTAACTTTTTGCAAATAACTTTACTTTTGAACTTTTTCACACGTTTTTATTTCTTTATTAATTTAAAATACATGGGCGTATCCGATGTTCGATATATTCGAAGGATTACAAAAATCCATTTGTATTTTCAGAAGTTGTGAAGAAAAAAAGTCTTTGAAAATTTAGTTAGATTTGTCTTTAATGCTGCGTACACACCGACGAACCGAATGGCGAACGACGAATGGACGTTATTGTGTGGAGCGGTGCACACAATAAAAATTAGCCTTCGCCCTACGTCGTTCGCTGTTCGGTTCGTCGGTGTGTACGCAGCATTAGGAGTCTCAGAGATGAGCGTTTTTATTGAACGTGAAGAGATTCTTTATTGGACATTTATATTTATTAAATTGAATATTATAATAGTTTTAAGCCAAGCGGAAAACAAAAGACAATTAAAATATATTTGTATGTAACTTATGATGCATTGAATGAATTTTTGCATTGATAATAATGCGCTTGGCAAAAACCTCCATTTAACTTAAAACAAGATTAAATGAGCTTTCAAACAATTCATTTTTCATCACTGTGGCGTATATAGTTTCGGAGATATAAACGTTTGAAAAACAGGTATCGTTATTTAGGTACACGATAGTGATATTACAGTATGTATGTACATACATACATACTATGGGTATTTTGTGAGTAAAGAAAACGTCAATGCGATTATATTAAAATTAGCCGACGTCGTCGTCGTGCTCGTTTCGAGATGCGGACACGTTTACGAAATAGTTTAAAAAGTTAACTCGAACACGAATTCGGTCGTGGATTAAATAAAATGTTAATGACGCCTGATGTGAGGCATTGTCTGTCGAATTCCTCACGATGCCCACGTGGTCACGAACCGGGAATCTCATCTCGCCGCGATTAATCAAAACGTTTACCCTCATAATATTTATACATCCATTATACTTCCGCCGTTGTATTGTTATCGAAACGTATTTTTCGACTGCATACAACGAAAAAAAGGTAAAAGAAAATATGTACCTACAAACCAAATAGGTACCCATAACAAAAGAAACATTCAAAATGTTAAAAAAAAAATGACATTTAGATCGTGCACTTCAACCTGAAAGTTGCATTGTTGCAAATTGCAAACAGTGTAATATAATAATTTTAAGAAACACAATGAAATGGATTGATAATTTCAAGTCCATGTAGGTACTGATGTCTTTGTGTGTTTTCCATATAAAAACATTGACTATTGACTTTGTATAGATGAAATCTTGTCTTACATTATTTGTATACCGTATTCAAAGAAAGAAGGACTATGTACTTTCTGCGCTTTGTTTATCATATACTTAAATAATTACGTCTGCTGGAGGGTTAACGTTATTATTGATCTCAACGCACACGGAAGAAAAATCATCAACTATCATTTACCATTTCTGAAAATGTGCAGGGGAGAAATTCTGAAAAAACCGCAATAAAATACTTTTAATCTACTTTTGAACAGGATATATGTAGACGAGTATTGCCCGTTGACAATTATCGGATTATCGACATATGAGGCTAACAATTTCGATAACCGTGCCTTACATGAAAAAAATAATAATAAAAATATCCACGCAACATACATATATTATAGCCTTTTTTCAAAAGAGTCATAAGAAACATAAACACAAACTCAAACTGTATATCGATAGGTTAGTGCACAGAAATTGTATGTATATCCAGTTTTGTTTTAAAATATTGTAAGTGACTTTTGCATAAAAACTATGGACGAAATGGACATAAGGCAATATCTTCTCAAATATACTATTTGGACATATAGGTACAATACTTTTTAAACATGATGGTTTAATGCAGATGGACGTTTTGTGTATAAGTCAATTTTTTTAAAAACTGGACATACAATATCCGTGCACTAACCCATCGATATGTACTCTCTTGTTAAAAAATAAACAGTAAATGACTACATACATATGTACAATATAAACGGGTCAATGTTAAATTTCGGCGAAAGTTTGTGTCTTTTCAATGGTAATTTTTTTAAAAATAATTTTTACAACAGCGTGTTTGACGTTGTCGTTTAAAATTTGACATTGGTCCTCTTGGAACCAAAGCACAGATACATTTTACGTTATTATGCGGTGCGATCGTAGCTCATTACACGCTCTTCTAAATACACAATGATCGGACATTAAAGGAAACGCAACGCGCACTAATCGATATTATTTTCGCGCGAACAGTTCGCTTATCCGGAATTCACTCATTGTTCCACATCGTCGAATACGAAAAAGCGTCACGATATCTAACCGAGTTCAATTTTCGACTCGCCGCCACTCTTTTTACTTCTATTATTATTTTCATCAATCAAAACCGTGATTTCGTAAGCGGGAGGAGGAAAAAAAGGCGTGAATTGTCGCGCCGTCGAATTTTTACTTCACGTGCTTGAACCGTTTTATTTATTTTTTATTTATTTATTTCTCGTGAGCGGTCACGATTTCGTCAAAAGAACTAAGCTCAGCGTATCCTCACCGATTTTCAGCTCATCAATCGACACTGCAGGAAATGGAGAAATTCAAAGCGAATAATAATATCGACGAGCAGTTGTTCTTTTGACCTGAATCTCGAAATTTCCACACCGAAACGAATTTCGAATTCTTAGCTAGCGCGACTTTAACGGTTTCGCAAAACTACACAAACTGAAATTGACTCTTGAATGAGTGACATTTCACAGTATTTTTCGATTTAAAATAATACGCACACGTAACGGCGCAAATTGGCCCAAATTAAATCCATTTAAAACAAACTGTATTTATAGCCGAGCGATAGCTCAGCGGTTAGAATAGAGTTCATGATCAGTAACCACAACATTCTAAGAGCCATGGCTGTTGGCTAGAATCTAACTAGCTGTACTAAAGGTGAGGCTTAGAAAGGGGTGTAACTAAACTGTTTAAGGCAGGTCAACTACCACTGCCACACATATGTACATCGTTATACTAGTAATATGGAATAATGGTTGACTCTGATGGTTGAGTATTGATTTTCTAAAAGTGAAATAGCCAATTGGCGTTACCCCTTATGTGTGTGGCAGTGGCAGCTAACGCTGTGTCAATGCGTAATTTATCTCGGTCACATTCCAAAGCCCCGCTTCTAGTACACGTGATTAGATTTAGTCAATAGTGTGGTTACTCAAGGTGAAATCTAGGTTGGAACGTCAGTCCCTAGGCCTAGAGCGAAGGTCTGGAGTTTGATCCTCGTATGTCAAAGGGTTTTTCAACGATTTTGACCTTAAATGTCGTCATTGGCAAAATCTAAATATTACTAAATCCAGATCGGACGTCTCCTGCTATAATTTTCCATTTTATTTAACATTTTACGAAATTGGCACCATCCAAAAAAATTCCTTTACCAAATGATTATCCGTTTCCTTTCTACCTTTCTCTCCTTCAGAAGGTAATAGTTTCACCACTGGAGAGTATCGTTCCCCAGTTACCTACTTGACTATGACAGATAGTAGAATGTTTGTCAAATTGTGAAGAGGCAACGCTCGATATATCAAATACCTTCAGAATGCGAGCTATTTGTATTCAAATGAGAGTCGTTTCTTTTGACCGTTCGGCTTTTATATATTCATAATTAATTTGAAAATTTTTATTATTTATATTCGCATTGCGCGCGTATAAATTTCGAAATGCGCCAATGTTTAAATATATGCAAATGAGTGGCGCGAAAAAAGGGAAGACGGGTTTGAAGAATTTACCGCATCTAATATTGGATTTATGCGATGCACCATTAACACTTCGTCTTAAATTTGTCCCAGCAGGAGTGGGACTCGCAAAAACAATATTTGACCGTCTCGGAAAAATTACATATGTGTATTCGAAAATTCGTACCTCCAAACACATCAAAACTACACACGTACCTATATATAAAAATACATCAAAGTAAAAATCGAAAAAAATTGAAACTCTCGTGTGTTTGTGTGTGTGCGGTAAACGTTCATTTTGGCATCCTCTATGCATGTACATATGTATGTATGTGAAAATTTTTATATTTTAAATTATAAAACAGCAACGTGGTATAAAATATCTGGAGGCGATCGATCACCTGCAAGTCCTGCGCGAATTTGCAACCTGCAAAAGGGATCGTTTTAGATGGATTATACATCGATCGTTTCGAGGGCCGTTGCATAAATTTTCGATGACTCTCCCAAAAGATCCCTTTCTTATGTATATTATTAAAAAAAAATCGAACATTCTTCATACTATACGGCTAGTTAGTTCATTTAAATTCTACACTTAAACTGTGCCTCATATATAATATTGAATTCTTGTCTTTTTGCTCCACGTACATTTCCCACACCATTTGACTAATCAGGAATAAACTTTACAGGGATACTTTCCACGATCCTGGTGGTTAAAATGCAATAGGTCAATTTTATTTCGGGTACCTACCAACTGACACACAAATTATTGTGTCAACGACTCTACATATGTAGACGACTCTAATGCCAGTCGAAACAGATTGGTTTTTGACACTAAAAGCAAAATACGCCAGGTACTTGCAGCTAATTATTATTATATACCTACTATAAATTGTACATATTATAGCCATAACTCTGTCTGTCTGTCCGCCAGGAACGCACACTCCTCGTTTTTCATTGACAATTTGAATTATTATTTATTCCCCATAAACTATAGCTACCGACGTTGTAAGCCCATTAAAATGTCAATAAAACACACACGTTGATTCTCAAAGGTAAATTAGTGCTAAAACCATCCTCTCTTGCAGTGTCTCGGCCCAAAACACTACCTAACACCGGTCTAAAACAAACAACTTTATATGTACGCAGCACGCAGTTGTTGTACATACGGACTACAAACGAATAAAATTATATACATACATGAAAGTATGATGTTTTTCATATTATTAACCCACTCACACGTCAATAATACTCTACTAGTCTAGTTACATTATATATAGCTCTATTCCTTCTGTCTGTTTGTGTGTCTGTCTGCCGACAACGATCGCCTCGGTAAATAATTAAAAAAAACTAGAACATCGCGCAAGTGGGATTTGAACCTGATATCACCAGTTCGGGACAGTGAGCGCTTACGCTGTGATCCAAACTAGATAATAACGGGCCCGCTTCAATTTGACTATGTATATAATATCTCAATAGGCTCGCGACATTGCTAAATTGTTACGTTGTTGTATTATAACGCGCCATCTATGCAACAACTATTAAATACACATATCTATGTATACATCACCGACACAAACATATGTACATACGTTGATATTCAACAGGCTTACACTGGTTATATTATAATATTGCATATACATATGTATGTGTGTATATTATCATAAAAAGGTGAAACTCTCATCGATCGTGATTCAGCGCGTAGAACAGTAGTACACAATATAAACTGTCTATAATTTAATTAATAAAAGGGGAGTCGAAGCCTTCGAAAGCCGCTCACCGCAGTCACGTTCGTATACGATACGATACGTATCGCACACATACATACATACATACACACACACACACACACACACACACACACACAATCGATCGTATGTATCTTAATTATTATGAACATGGTGTTTTCGGGTGTTGTAACTCGATAGGGTTTATATAGATCGGTGTCGCGTTAACGCCCGATTTGCGCGCACGATGTTGAAAAATTTCAACGAAAGGACGAAAACGATCCTCCTTCGTCCTTTAATATTCGGCAGCAGCATCAGCAGCATCAGCAGCCCCGATATAACTGGTAAAGAGTGTAGAGAGAGAGAGAGATCCGCCTCTGGATATGTAGGTACGAGTATCGACAATACTGTTAAGCGCCGCTGAAGCGGCAACACCGCGCCTCAAACAAATTATACTTATATCGACCAGTTTTTTTTATATTTTAAAACTGGCAAATATTCGCCATTTTCGTCGATAAGGGTCGCTCGATGGCCGTGTCCGTGTACGTGTGCATTTTTTGCAATTGCGTTGCAATTCTTTTGAATGTCCAAAGTGACAGTGAAGCGGGCGTGATTTGTTAGCGATCGATTTTCTAATGGTTAATTGAGATAATTGGCGCAGTATATAATGTCGGTTTGTTTGTTTGTGTGTCGCGTTCCGTAATTCGAGATCGCGTGTGTCTCGCTCGAGAGTAGAATCGACCGTGTAAACCCCACTTTCTGTTGTCGATAAATCAAATCGTATTATAAACGTCGCTTATGACTTATGGACAGCGTTTGTTGTTCTCTTTATACTGTTATGTTTGTATAATGTTATTATATCACTCTTGCGTAGGGATTATTTTGATTTGTATTATTTTTTACAGAAAGCCTCAATTATATAATGTGTTACAATTTTAATATTAAGTAAATCATAATGTTCACTTGGTGATAAAATCGTAACTTTCGTCGATTTTTCATATTTACCTTATTTTAATACATTAAATTTAACGTTGTACAATTTTACCAACGTCGACGTTTGATAGATATTTTTATCTTACACATTGTTTAGCCGAATTCAAGAATGCTACGCAAGATCCAGTGCACACAGAGAAGCATGGGAAGATGTATGCTTGGTATAACAAGAGGAGATTGTAAGAGGAATACATGGGTAAGAAGCACGACCAAAGTGGCAAATATAGCGGAATGTGTGAAAAAGCTGAAGTGGACACATAGCGCGAAGAATGGATGGCAGATGGACGTGAGAAATAGTGGAATGGTATCCGAGAGGATGTGAAAGAAAGCAAGATAGACCCTGTGAAAGATGGGCTGATGAATCGAGACAAAAGGGTGGAGTCAAGTGGATGTAGATTGCTCAAGACAGACAGGAATGGAAGAGGATTGAAGAGACCTTCATCCAGCAGTGGATGGTGCACGGCTGAAAATAATGATATTGTTTAACGTTTTCGTCACATTTGTAAGTTTTATTTGATTAAAACCGCCAATTTCGCTCAGACAGTCGCAATAAAATTTCGTTTGAATCCTTATGCCGCCACTTTACCATCGCGCGAATGTTCGTGAAATGTTGGCGTTCGCGTTGTGGTCAGCTGCCGCTAGCTCGTCCGTCCAGAGCGCTGCTATCGTATCGCTAATTGCGCTACTCTAGTGTCAACTAACAAGCGGCAGCGAACGAAGTGTAATCGTGGCATCGGTGTTTTGGATCCCATATCGCGGGTTCTTGGTGGAGAATTTGTCCACATGATTACGCACTAAAGGCACAGACAACACTGGAGGGGTCCGGGGTGTGGGGAAGGGACCGCCATCTTGCTTTTTTCGCGGTTCGCTCAACTTTTGCGAATGTTATAAAGTACGTTGGCGTTAACGCGAAAATGTTCGAGCGACATACCCACACCTTGGCGCTCGGCACCGCTCGTCCAATATGAAGTGGCGGCACTACATACAACCTACGCAAAATCTGTATATGTACTAAAAAAAAATCATACAAAAAGTAGATCACCGATGGACTTTGCGTTGCATCGCGTGCCGTCGACCATCTGAACCATCCTCGATATCAATCTACGAACTAACAAAGCGTAGTCGGGCTGCTTTTTGGAACGAGCGGGGATCCTCGAGCGAGTGACACGCGGGGCCCCGGGGGGGCCATGGGGGCCCTCAGACATGTCACCAGAGGTCAGAGAGCCACAGCCGCATAACTGCAGCGAATTCCTCGGCAGCCACATGCTGCGAGAGCGCATCACGAGCGACGCAACTCGACTTGGAAGTTTTCCCCCCCACCTCCCCCTAATCGACTTCTCGGGCTTCTTTCTGGTTCCCCCCCCCGTTTTGCCTTGTTTTTATTTCGTCGTCGACGCATTTTTTCCCCGTCGAGCTTTTTGCATACACAGACACACACACTTGGGTCCCTATAAAGAGAGAGACGAGACGGTACCGTGCTCCCGCTGCGTGGCCTCCGCTTCGTGTACCATTAATGGTGGCCTGAGGGTGGGTGGCGGACACCACCCCCCCCGGGCCATCTGTGTCAATGGGTATAAACAAACACACACACACACGTAACCATCATACAATGTTGAGTTCGACGTAAATGGTAAAAGTCGTCCGTCTGGACTCGTGTGAGTCAAAGTTTCGAATTAGTCGTAGAAATTTTTCACGGTCGAAATTGACTGCCTATCAATTTTAATGAAAAGTTATCGCAACTATGAACAGTTCGCCAACCGGGCGGATGGTTCGGACTACCATGATTTTTTCCATAAAAATAACCTTCTAAATATGAAATGGTAATTACACTTGTATTTGCCCTCCAAGTTTTTGCAAAAAGTTCGATATCACCTTATAATGATAAAGAAAATTTGTAACGATATATTCATTATTCATTATGAAAACTGCCAGTTATGACGTATGGATGTGAAACTTGAATGCTACGATGTATGCTTGGTATGACCAAAGTGGCAGATATATGTATAGCAGAACGTGTGAAAAAGTTGAAGTGGACACATATCACGAAGAATGGTTGGCAGATGGACGTGAGAAATACTGGAATGGTATCCGAGAGGATGTGAAAGAAAGCAAGGTAGACCGTGTGAAAGGTGGGCTGATGAATTGAGAAGAATGGGTGGAGTCAAGTGGATGTATGTAGATTGCTCAAGACAGACAGGAATGGAAGAGGATTGGAGAGGCAGTGGATGGTGAACGGTTGAATATGATGATGATTATGAAAATTTCGGACTACCAAAATTCTCTCGCGGACTATCAGTGGTCGTATGATTCTTTCGACCTCAATTATCGTCATTGGCAAGATCTGAACATTACTACATAAATCAAAATCGGCCGTTTTCTGTAAGAATTTATCTTAGTTGCAAGACGGTTTCACCAAAAATTGTCACTTATCCATTATGTTAACCTGTTATTGAGTCTAGATCTTTGTGTTGGTTAACCTGTCGGTTAACTTTCCCACAAACTCAAATTGCAATCTCGATTAAATTTTGATATTGATATTCAGTGTGTGATTTGAATTTAATAAAAAATCATATTTCGGAAAAAACTGCATAATTCCTTAAGTTTATCTGAGTATTTGAATTTGTAAACGCATTCATAAAGTCAAAGGAAATGTATACATATGTACATATGTCATGATAGGGAAACTATTGAGGTCCTTAGTTTCATTTCATCTGAGCATTTTATTTATATGTACATATGTATAGTTGCTTTTAAAGTACAAATAAATTGTTTTATTGTGTGATCACATTAAAGTCGATTGTGTCTGATTTTGATAACTGTATCAACTCGGTTCTTTTGTTTGTTGGTAAAATTTGGTTCAAACAAACTGCTGCATTTATTAGCTGAAGTTGTTGGAAATTGATGCAATTGTCAAAAAATTGTCAAATTCTAAAGCTGGGTCCACACCGGTGAACCGAACAAGGGCACACAATAACGTCTGATGATTTGTGAATAACAATTCGCCCTCGCCCTTCGTCGTTCGCTGTTCGGTTCGCCAATGTGGATCCACCTTAATGGAAATTTATTCAAGTTTTGAAAATATATTTATATTATCAAAACAAAATCTTGTGTATTTATTGTTGAGTGAATAATTTAAATTGATTTAATATAAAAAAAACATATATGACGTCATTTAGACTTTGAATTTTCGTCATAGTTAAATCGGCCAGTTTTTTCTTTTATAATTAAATCAACCATTTTTCATTCAATTCACCGCCGAACGAATGGGCCAACGACAAAAACTCAGGAAGTGTACCGCAGCCTTTCTTCTACTAATAATTGATTTAAATTCACCATCAAATTACCAGTCAACACTGGTCGAATCGAGTCGAACGCTTCTTTTATACGCAGATAATGCCAAGTATTCAATTTAGCGTTGCAAAGAATTAATCGCGACGGTGCGACAGTGAAATAAACTGCAAAAAAAAAAATGCCATTCGACTATAAAATTTTCGATTAAATAATAATTAGAACAGATTTGTCGACGGATCACGTCATTTTGTTGACGTTAAATTTGAAAAACGCTTCCCCCCCCATACGCGCGTAATATATTTACGAGGACGATGAATCAGTCGAATGTAACAGGATGCGCCTGAGAGCACCTACCTTGTCATTTTTATTATTCTCGCATAACCGATACCCGAAAACGTTACGCGACTCGTAAAAATTCGACAGGTAAAAAAATCCAGAGGGAATAATTCGATCGGAAGAAAACTGACGGAACGCGCCACCGCGTGCGTCACCGACTCTACGTTGTAAAAGTTGCTCGGCAGAAATGTGTTGATAATATCTTTAGCACGACCGCTGCGCTATGTATGTATGTACCTACATACATATATGCTGTCTCCATATGCATCGTTATGTGTAAAATCTTTATTATTATGAAGATCATAAAAAAATGGCAAAGTTAACCGATTGTTTTTGACCATCAAATTTAGATTACGTACTGTGAGAAAAGTTATATTTATCGTCAAACGTATGCACAATGGTAATTTGTATGAAACAATAAAAATAATATAATATGTAAGTACCCATGTTATATTTAAATATAAAATTTTAATATTCACTCGTTTCCCGTTATTTGTTTGCAATTTGACGTTGTGCGGATCTGATGGGTTTAAAAAAATTATAATATATGTACGTACGATGGATTGATCGGCGCTTTTCAAACTTTTTGATGTTTTTACTGTTGTAATTGCTATTTAGAAGTGTTGAATGTCGTGTTGTTGTTTTTTTTTTTTTAATATTCCGAATACTTTGAGCTGTCGAGTTTTGATATAATTAATGGTAGTTCTTTAGTCGAGCACATTTTTCCGTTGATGTTCTCGCATTAAAATTGTCAACCGGTTCGCTGCTAATATGGTGCGAGATAATATACAGTTATATGTTTATATATCGGGCTAGAAAGGTTTAGGCGAGCGATGGTCAACCATTTTTTTGTTGATAAAGCGAGGAATTCGCATCTGAAACAGTATCATATGACAATTCAAACGATTAATATTTCATTACATATGTATGTATGACTCACTCAACGATTGAATATTGATTTTGAATACGATTTTATTTTGGTACGTGATACTATACTCTGTCCAACTAAAGAAACATTCTAGACCGTTTTAGAATCGATCTGCGCAGACTACCTAGGTCTTAACCAATGAGCTGTGTCACCATCTCGCCTTCTTGGAACAAACATTAACGATAACCAACCAATGTCGTAAATCTCAGACACGCACAACCCTACGAGTATCATCATCATCGTCATTGTCAACCGTTCACCATCCACTGCTGGATGAAGACATCTCCAATCCTCTTCCATTCCTGTCTGTCTTGAGCAATCTGCATTCACTTGACTCCAAAAATTCTTCTCAATTCATCAGCACATTGTCCATTCGGTCAACTTTGCTTCCTTTCACATCCTCTCGGATACTATTTCAGTATTTATCGCGTCCATCTGCCATCCATTCTTCTCGCTATGTGTCCACTTCAACTTTTTCACACGTTCCGCTATATCTGCCACTATGGTCATACTTCTTACCCATGTATTCCTCTTACGATCTCTTCTTTCCATACTTCTCTGCGTGCACTGGATTTTACATAACATTCTTGAATTCAGCATCTAGGATAGAGTATGTATGTACATATGTACAATACATTAAGAACTAAAGTCGATCAGGAATTGTATTGAAATTGTTTCAGGAGTACCAACGCTCAACACACTTAGTTTTCTTTCATTGAAATTTTGACTTTTTATACACAGCTATTGTTAGCCTAGTCATATATTAATAATGAACACCCGTTGATTGTCAACGTAGCAATTATTGTTTATTTCAAAAGCTAATATCGCAAACGTATGTATGTACATATTATATGTACATATCGCACACCTAGATCAAAACAGTATCAACTCAAAAATTTTGATTTTTTATTTAATCATTTATTCGGATTCTACAAACGAAGCTGCAATCTGCATGAACCAACAAAACAAAATGAAATGTTTTGATGAAACTTTCTTATAATGCTTGTTTTCATTAAAAAGAAAAACAGTAAATTCCTATCACTTATAGCGAAATGACAACAAGTTTTTCGTCGTTCCTGAAAAAAGTGTTTTTTTGAGTTGATACTGTTTAGATCTAGGTGTGCGATATGTATTATGTACATATGTATTATATATTATATATGTATGTATGTATTTATACATACATATGTATGTGAAAAATAGAAGCTAACATAAACAATACAACATATTTCATCCACTGTTATTTTGACATGACTATTTTTGAAAGCTTCCGTCAAACGGACAACAATGCAACAATAGTGCATCGTTTTTTTTTTTTTTTTTTTTTTTTCACTACATAGGATAGGCAGGTATGCGAAAATTTCATCAAAAGACACATTCCAATCTATCTATTAGTTGACCTACGATTTTTTCCGACCGCGTAATCCGTCGATCGACGAATCGATCGAATACATACATACATACGTACTAAAAAAAAAAAAAGCAAAAATACATTTAAAAAAAAAACACACACACACACATACCTACACCGAGTTGAAAAATACGACCGACCGCGACGCAGAGGTACACACACGATCGTATCGATCTTTAGCATCGCGAAGATTATCCAAAAAGGAATGGTCCTCGACGGTGTACGTGTACAGAATTGAGTTTCGAGGGCCACATCAACGTCCATCTCATTATTGTCGATGCGACATGTGACAGGGGATACGGATATTTCAATCGAACCACAAATGTGTGTATATACGTAGATGTACACGTGTGTTCCAAGAGCGTGTGATGGATGCTCTTTCAGGCGGATTTACCGATTTATTTATACACCAGATGGAGTATAATGGAGTATAGTGCCTAGCCAACGCTGTCCGTGTGCATTTTTCATCGCAAACAGTCAATGGATTATTTTTTTCCGATAGAAATACTCGATCTATCAACTTTCATTAGTCGCAATCAGCAAAACAGTACTCCGTGTTGGACTATGAATATACTATAAAAGTCGTTACACATACTGTGTACATATCGATGGGTTAGTGCACGGATATTGTACATATGTCCAGTTTTGTTTTAAAATATTGTAAGTGACATACATTTCTTTTGCATGAAAACTATGGACGAAATGGACATATTATATATTTGAATAAGGCAATATCTTCTCAAATGTACTATTTGGACATATGTACAATGCTTTTTAAACATGAAGGTTTGATGTATGATAGTTTAATATGTATGATAGTTTTACTGGAAAAACCTCTCAAAGTTAACAGAAAATTAGGTGACTTTCCAATGGATGTCACACTTCCGGTTGACGAAAATTTTTGATAGCCTTATAGTTTGTAATGGCCGTCAAAAAACCTATAAATATGAAGTTTCAGCGTGATAGGATTAACGACTTTTGAGTTATAGCTAATCTACACACAGACACACATACAAACATTCACACAACATTACAGAAATCTGATACGAATCAGTGAAAATCTCGAGGTCGAATCTTCGCACGATCAACAATACTTAATCCGATTAGGATAAAGTGAAAATATCCGTCGGATCATAGTAATGCCAATTGGCAAAACAGTGAATGTATGTAATGTATGTATGTACATACATATAAGAAACAAACGGGCAAATAAAAATTATTTTTTGTACATTGTATCCCACATTGTATAAATGTCAAAGCGCTAAGAAATAAATGAATTTTACTGTCCGAATCACTATTTATTAATCAGCTGATGCTGAAGAACGATTTGAACCAGTTTTTTTATGCGATCTTTCAAAAACTTTAATTTTTCATGCTATTTCTGTTTCAATGTATTAGGCGTAGTAAGTTTTGCACTTTGCGTGGATATTTCGGGCTATGACTACAATCTGGGAATTCACACTTTGAGGTAATATATATACCTATACGTGGTAAAAATACAAATCTTCGTCGATTTAATAGTTATTTTATACAAAACTTTGTGGTAGCTTGTTACCAGTGAGAACAGTTATATAGCGTTGCTAACGAGTGGATACAATAATAATTTGCAATCGTGCAACAAATCGTATTTTTTACACTTTGTCTAGATTTCGTACATTTGTCGGTACCACGTTATAGATTGATATAAATAGTCTCCGCGTGATAGGAGAAAGACAAACACGCATACGATAATGACAAATCGGCGCAATTAGGCTTGTCTCGCCTTCCGAGCCAATTAACATGCAAATATATTTGTAAACGTGTAATAAATAGCCGGGCTTAGGACGTGTGACAAATTGATGAAGCGTCGTTTACCGCTGACGGCGATGTTAATTAATTCCTCATTGGACATTCCTCGGTTTAACACGCTCTCGAGTGCGTTCTCGTATTAATTTCATATCCCCACCGTGTTGAATAAATGTAATAAGTAGTGTGTTGCACATTTGTACACGCCCATCGTGTGCAAATATAAACCGATAAAGAAATAAGTGTTTGTTTTGACGTGTCGGCGATAATGTCGCATCCTTGTTTAATGGCGCTCACACACCTTTTAACACGTTTTTGGTGATTTGCACCAATGCGAATTATATCGGTGCGAATGGGACGACGATAGAGGCGAAAGTTTGACTAAGGTGTGTGAGCGCCTTAAGACTTCTGTGGGAGGGATGGGTGTGTAATTTTGTAATACAGTGACGAATTTATAAGATTTGATTGTTGAAAGTGACGTATTGCAAAATCGTGTTTGTAAAAATATGTCATGTCAGGTGTTTGTATGAATGTTAATAGGTAAAATTTTATTTTGAAACCATAGGTATTCTGTGGAAGTGCTTCAAAAATCAAATTAAATCACTTAACTAACTTGATTTTGATTGATTTTGTACTGAAAAACTATTAATGATTGTTTTTATTTTTGAATTATGTTGAATCTTATTTTTGATTTTGATGAAATTATAGTCATTGTACAATTTGCAACTGTTTCAGTTCGATACAGGTCTCAAAATGTATGCTTACTTTGTCACAGATCTGACTGTATTATGCTGCGTACACACCATCGAAATATTGGCAATTGTTATATGAATCAAACAAGTCAAACTATTTTAGTAAGGCAAATGGTCAGTGTGAATAATATAATTAAAAATCGGTAGTTTTTAGCAGATATTGAGCATCTATTTAAAATGTCGGCCATCTAATGATAAATTATAAACACTTACAACTGATATACTGACTTGTGAATACCAATAATTATGATAAACTACAAGTATATTGCTCGTTGATAAGCAGTGTGTGTTTAATGTTGATTGCTGTGTGTTATGCTGCGTACACACCGTCGTTCGCTGTTCGGTTCGTCGGTGTGTAAGCAGCATTACATTCGCTAAATTAAAAAAAAAATGGCATGACAAACACAACGTTAAATTTTAATCTAAATAAAATATATTGAATGTTACTGTCCCTATTCTTTTTTGTACTATATAATCCACTTAGCTTGTCAAATGTGACAATTATTTTTTTTTTTTGGAAAATTCTAGAGGTATTACAAAATAAATCAAATTTAGGTATTTAAATAAAATATCAATAGATTCGAATAAAGCGTTCATTCATTCTATTGACGTGTGCGACATTTGTACTATAAAACGATTATATTCTTCAATCCCTTTTATAGCGAGACGTCAAATAAATATCATGCGAAAATATTATATATGGCTGGCGCTTTTTTTTTTTTTTGTCAAAATAAATAATATATTACATATCGGAGGACACATTTCAAATTAGGCGGCGATCGCAAACTTTTGAAACACGAGAAAACACAATAATAAAACGACACACACACATTCATTATTTTATGTCGTCGTTAAAAAGTCCACTCTAAAAAGTTCTTATAAATATATCATTGGTTCATTTGAGCGTGTCAATTAGCGGTATATTTTATGTATCAGTTTCCCTGTAAGAGAGTTAACGAGTCGAAAATATATAGGTGAGTATTAAATATATTGACGACAATTTATAAGTTATTTCGAATGAGCGCATTGAGAGAGAGATGCGCATTAAAATATTTACGCCTCCGAATGAGTAGGTAAATAATAAGGTATTTTATGAACCGAATACGAACCCTTGAAAAGTTTGGGAAGCGCACGATGTGCATATAAATATAAATAAATAAATACAGGGGCCACTACCGTTAACGTTACATTCCGTTCCAAAATTCGCACGAGAGATTATTATGCACACAATTAATTTTATTGCGCCAGTTAAACACAAAAGTCGCAAAGTTAACTTATCGAAATGCATTCGTGTCGATGATAAAAATTAAATGGAAACTTCGAAAGTAGCCGAAAGTGCACTAAAGAAAACCGGGAACGTTATCCAAAAACACAAAAATACACTTTTTATGGTTAAAGATACCACATTTTCACTCTCATTCAAAAGCTCAAACTCAAATGTTACACAAGAAACCAATTGGATTTAAAATTGACGCAATAATTTTAATATAAAAGTTTTTTCCCTTGTATTTTTTATCATTTTGATTAATTTGTCACGTTCATGTTGTGCATGGGTAAAAAAATGTGCAAAAATTGTTTGTACGTAAAAGTTTTCGGATTGATTAATTGGGCAGTGAATTGAAAAATTTGGACTATGCCAAATATTGCAACAATTTTCTATGTATGTACATATGTACATATGTGTCATTGAAATTCTGTAAAATCGTTGATTGTTAGAATAAATTAAGCAAATGAGTAAGTCAACGGAAAAGTGGAGTAATTCAAATTCTTCAAATATGTATAACACTCTATGTATATATGTATGTAGATAGGTTAGTGCACAGATATTGTATGTCCAGTTTTGTGTTAAAATATTGTAAGCGACATACATCCATTTTGCATAAAAAATATAGACAAAATGGACGAATTACATATCTATTTGAATAGGGCAATAATTTTATGTACTTGGACATACAATACTTTTTAAACAAGAAGGTTTGATGCAGATGGACGTATTGTGTATGATAACTCAATTTTGCTAAAACTGGACATACAATATCTGTGCACACTAATCCATCGATATACTAAAATTGGCATTGATTTGCATATCAGTAAGAGTTTAAATTGTAGCTTAAGCCACTTTTCGACTAGCTAGCTGCCTTAAATTTACATCGAAAAAAAAAAAAAAAGCTTCAACTCACGTGGGCCAAACAGTGCGAGCTCCAAAGTCCAAAAAAAAATCGTCACTTTGAAATCCTCGGCGACAAAATAAACCAAAACATTCAAATCAGTATCATCACTCGCCGTGTTCAAGCACACACTGCAATTCCACTGAAAAGTTTCACTCGCGATTGCAAACAAAAAAAAAAAAAAGGTTCGCGACAACCGCTGCCAAAAGACGACGAGCACACAACGCGGATAACGGAAGCAGTAACAAACAGACGACAAGTTACAGTGACACTCGAGCCAAATGTGACATTCCAGCGGATCACTACCGGAGGAGATGGTGTGCACTCGCGCCGAAGATCGGCCGCACTCTGGGTACGAAAAGCACCAGTCGCCCAGAACAACTCTGAACAACTCTGAGCAAATACTGGGTATACATGCTCTCGTATGAGGCCGGGGGCGGTGCTCGTCTCTGATTGGCCGCGGGGGGCGGACTCACGACTCGAGCCGAATGATTGCGATGACTGACGAAGCGAGCACCCTATTTTTGTCGCCTTTTGCGGGGTGCAGTCAATGTGGGTTCGCGGCCAATGTGCGAAATGCTCCCAACACTTTCGGCATAGTTCCGATTGAATTTTCACATTGCAGCCGATGATGATTTGGGGTGGTTGGTGCAAAAGGGGCGAGCCAGTTCGATTAAGTATAGCGCCACCAGTATAACTTGAAAAACGACAAACGCGTCAAGTAAAAGCCCCTTTCCCTAACGCAGCTTCCAGACTTTTTTTCGTGAGCGAAATTCTGCCTATTTTTATCATCATTTTCAGCCGTTGACTGTTGGATGGAGGCCTCTCCAATCGTCTTGAGCAATCTGCGTCCACTCGGTCTACCTTGCTTTCTTTCACATCCTCTCGGATAACATTTCCAGTATTTCTCGCATCCATCCATTCTTCGCGGTATATGCATGTCCAGCTCATGCTTCTTACCCATGTATTCCTCACTTAATATTTCATCATTTTCAGCTATTCACCAACCACTGCTGGATGAAGGCCTCTCCAATCCTCTTCGATTCATGTCTGTCTCGAGAGCAATCTGCATCCACTCGACTGCACACATTCCTTTCAATTCATCAGCCCATCGTGCACTTGGTCTACTTTGCTTTCTTTCACGTCCTCTCGGACACCATACCCAGTATTTCTCGCGTCCGTCCATTCTTCTCGCTATATGTATGTCCAGGCCATTGCTACTTTTTCACACGCTTCGCTATATCTGCCATTTTGGTCGTGCTTCTTACCCATGTATTCCTCACTTAATATTTCATCATTCATCATTTTCAGCTATTCAATCCTCTTCCATTCCTGTCTGTCTCGAGCAAGCTGCATCCACTTGACTCCATATATTCATCTCAATTCACCAGCCCACCATCCACTCGGTCTACCTTGCTTTCTTTCACATCCTCTCGGATAACATTTCCAGTATTTCTCGCATCCATCTGCAAACCATTCTTCTCGTTATATCTGCCACGTTCCGCTATATCTGCCACTTTGGTCATGCTACTTACCCATGTATTCCTCTTACGATCTCTGTTTGTTTGTACCAAGCATACATCTTTCCATCTATCTGTGTGCACTGGATATTGCGTAACATTCATGAATTCAGCATCCACGTTTCATATCCATACGTCATAACTGGCAGTACGCATTAGTCCTATACCTTATTTTATAGGCATAGCGGGATGTTGGATTTAAAAACTATGTTCGTTCTTCCAATAGCGTTCCATCCTAGTTTCATTCCTTCTTCTTTACCTACATGTACTCATATTCACCAATAATTGTCCTAGGTATAAATAACTATGATTATCTCTTTAGTAAAGATTGCACTACATTTTCATTGAATTTGACCAATAAATACCTAAACGCACATGTACCATCAATAGTTCAAGGAAAGAAAAAGCATATACTCGAACTGTAAGCTATTTTTTGTACACATTTTATTAATGTCGATAACTCACCCCTCACCAAATAATGAAACATGTTATCGCGTTGATCAATAAAAATAATTCAGATATTAGGAATATATTTGGTATTTTTTTGTGACTGCTTATATTATATTGGTTATATTGTTTAATAATAATTTTGTACTCTGAACAGTTAAATTCCGTACTGTTGATTTTAAAAATACGACAAGCATCGACTGAATATTCAACTTAAAAACGCCAAATTCACTGAACTACGTATATGTATAGTCATCGCTATTTAATGTTTTCTAACGTCCTGCGTTTATTCGAACGTGACTACATTTGATAGATCAGGCCTTAAACACTTAAATATAATGTGCGAAATAATAAACTTACCTGCTTAAATTGATAAAAAATTCCAAATGAAAAATCTTACCTTGCTTCACCCGTCATCCGATACGGATTTTTCTACGATATTTATTTATACAAAACAACTCTTAGTTAGCATCTCAGATTAACAATCAAACAATCATTACACACCGATGCGATGATGATATAATTACTTCCGATGGCACCAAAAAGGCACTCGGATCAAATAAAAAAAAAAAAAAGAAACACTCCACGATACGAGAGAATATTCGCTTCGTGGCCATAAGAGCCGTAATAACCAGAACAAACAACAGGTAACGTAATTAATCGATCGTTGGATGGATCGTCATAAATCATACGTGGAAAAACACACATTCCCGAGACGAGACGAATTAACGTGATTTACATACGTCGAACGGGTCAGGACATGTCTACCTAAAGGTTCCTAGAGACCACACCGCGATCCTGATCAATGACAAAGGACAAACGATCCGCGGCTCCTACATCAACACGAACCCCTCGAAACCCTTTACCTGTAACATCATTATGCACCACAAAAAAAAAAGTTTGACAGTTCGATCCAGTAATGAAAGGAATTCCACGTATGCAGACGCACATGCACGCGCTGACGATGATTCTATGATTATTCAGAACGACTTTAGATGATGTTGGTATTGTGTGCGATGGAAAATTAAACTCGAGTTTTAAGCTGTGCGAATTTTGTACTATCGATTGTTAATGCAGGGTAGTTCCACACGAAGGAGGCGATTATACGGAAAACGGACATTTTGGCTCTTCGTTAAAATTGCTGTTGTAATTAATTTATTTATTTTTTATCAAAATATTACTACAGTGTTATATTTTCATATGGTTATTAATTTAGACCACTAGCACTAAGAGTACTATCAGTCTTTTTTGTTTATGTTGTGTGTGACAAAAATATTCTGCATTTACTTTTTTTTATATATATGTATATTGATTCGTTTTAATTATCCCAAAAGGGTTCTGTATTTAATTGTTTTTATTACAGTATATTGATTTAAGTTTGAAAGTTATTGAAATTGGTACTGAAATGCAAGACTTTCTAAGTTGCGTCAGATGATTTTGTTTTCTTAAATTTTCTGCTTTCAAAATAGCCTTTATATTTAAACAGAAAACCAATAAAAATTGTTTATATCTACAATATAATACTATGCTTAAAAAATAAGGCATACGACCAATTCGTACTGCCATATGTGCAACGTGGATGTTAGATTCAAGAATGCTACGTAAAATCCAGTGGACACAAAGAAGCATCGCAAGATGTATGCTTGGTATAACAAGAAGAGATCCTAAAAGGAATACATGGGTAAGAAGCATGACCAAAGTGGAAGATATAGCGGAACTTACAAAAAACGTGGTTGGACACATAGCGAGAAGAATGGTTTGCAGATGGATACGAGAAATACTTGAATGGTATCCCAGAGGATGTGGAAGAAAACTAGGAATACCAAGTGGACGATGGGCTGACGAATTAAGAATAATGTGTGGGGTCAAGTGGACTGCGCAAGACAGACAAGAATGGAAGAGGATTGGAAAGGCCTTCATCCAGCAGTGGATGGTGAATGACTGTAAATGATGATGATACATATAATAAAAGTTATCCACTGCGGTGTGTAGTTAAATTTTTATTCACTAGTGTCAAACTTTTGGGGACTTCCCCATAGGCGAATAGTGTGTGGAATAAAAAAGTGTATTAATTAAATAAATATGTATTTAACAATTTACACGTCAAATGTACAACATTGAAATGCACCATAAGCAAAGCCCACTTCGAGTAGTCGTATCACATATGTACGTATTCTTCTTTTTCTTTCATAAAAATATATAATGAAAACTATTTACACTTTCATACTACAGTATGTATAAAAAAATAAAAATCTTCCTTTTCGTTCAATTTGCTTGCATTTTTTTTTGTTTGTTGTATATTAGTGGTTTGGGTATTGTATTAAAATTTACATAAATATATCTAATAGAGTTGTGACATTTTCATTTATCGTTCAATTTAATTCACTGCGATAAATTTTACTAAAATTGCATATTGATTTATTTTTCTTTAGAAGCTTTCTGACACAATATACGTAGGTACATATAAATAGGTAGTCAAATCTCTGATTTTATCAAATAATATCATTTAAGAAAATACAATTACATTTGGTTAAGAGTTCTAAAATACATTTTGGTCAAAGTTTTTTTTCTTCTTTTGTATTTAATTTGAGTAGTAAAAAAATAAAATTCATCTCGCTCATTTGCAAATTCAGTTTCGCTCTTACAGACAACTATGTATAGTGTCCGATAAATAATTTAAGCTAAGCCAAAAAATATTCATATATCAACATTTGCTAGTAAAGTAAATGACACACGTAGCGGCGTTTGTAATAACTATGTAAACAAAGGACACACTTAAAAGAATTGTTTGTGCATCATCTACTTTACTAGATACATTTTTCTATAAACACAAACATATCTAAAAATTACTTTTTATAATTTTTTTATGAACAATATCCATTGATCCAATCACATTTGAGAAAAGTTTCATATACCTAAATACATCAAATATTACAATATCCTTATTTTCACTCTCCACATATGTATGTATTGTCGTGTTAATGGATACGGTATAAACAACCGTTAATAATTTAATCAACGTCAACTTAACCGAAAGCAAAAAAAGCAATTGAACACAAAGTTAACTTATTTTAAATGCTAAAAGTAATCAAATCAAGTTTAATTTAAAAAAAAATGTAATCATATCATTCAATTAACAAAAAAGTAATCCAATTTTACAAGTTGAAAATATTGCAATAATGAAACAACTATTTTACATTCTATTTCACAGCCTTTAACAACATATGGAACTAAATAAAAAAAATAAATCGTACAATGTAATTATATTATGGAAATGTGTTTAGTATAGTGATTTGACATTATTGTGATTGTGTTTCCTCCAATTCCACTTGCGTCAACGTTCTGATAACTTCGGCTCGTTGGGACGGCGTCAACTTTCGACATAGCTCTCCGACAGCATCCATCGCAGCTTCAGGACATTTCTAAAAATAATTTGAACCCAATTAAACACTTGTACAAATGGACAAATTTAAAGGAAAATAAATTTTAAGCACTCACTTCTAAACTATCTTTAATAATATTCACTTGAGTATCCTTTCTTACAGCGTCGATGTTCTGATTCATGACTGAATTTGAATCGGACATTTGTTGTTCTAACCATTCGCTTACAGCTTGATTTGAAGTCTCCCATTGATACGCCTGATTGAAAAAATAATAAACATCAATATTTGAATCACATCATGCAGAGTACACTTTTTTATACATATAATAAAAAATACCTCGGTAGTTCCTCTATCTTCAGCAAACCACCTCCTCATCATGACAGAAGTTTGACCATCACTCAGATCTTGCCTAACGGCTAATAACTGTTTAGCAGCTTTATGTTGAAGCAAAAGACGTTTCAATCTCCAATACAGTATACTTCTCGATTTTCTCCACGGAATGATTTCCTAAAATAAAATATATTATCAATAATTGAAAATAATATGTATTCGCATACTTTTCTGTTTAAATTATACTTACAGATATAGCTCCCATTTCGAGCATCCTTTCAGGAGTATCGTGCAATTCCGCAAAGTAAACTGCAGACTATAACAACAAAGAACCTCATAAGTTATCATTTACGAGGAATAAATTCAGCAATGTAAAAAATATTCAACGTACGTACCTGATGATAAATAGGCATTAAATAATTCTCTCTCTCACTGATCTTCTTTTCAATAGCGGTCAATTCAGATTTAAGTTCTGCTAATTTACCATCTGAAAGAGAAAATGTTTCATGAATTGTTTTATTATGCATAGTTTATAAACGGAAAATATACATAAATATGTACATACTTTTACTATCATTGGCCTCAACTTTCACAATCACATCTTTGGGAGAAAGTAGTGCAATTTGTTCTGTAATTAAATTAAGTTTCTTATCGAGTTCAATTAAAACGTCATCCAACCGATGCATGGTTTTCAAAAGATCCTTTTTCTTATATTTCACTTCGACTAAACCTTCGGCTTCCAAAACACCACCTCTGTAAAATTAAAATATTTATATTAGCCGATAAGTACATATAATATGGATTACCTTTAAGAATGTTGTACGGAACATACCTAGATTCAGGATCGGCATACATTTCCATGTATCGAGGATTTATCGTGGGATCTACGACAGCCCAAGCTCCACCGCGTAGTTCACCACCCGGAGGAATATACACGAGTACTGGACTAGTGATACGACGCAAAGCATATACAATTTCAGCGCCGAATTTCACCACCTGTTCGTACATATCTGAAATGTAAAACATAAAACATGACAAAATAAAGTTTAATCAATGAGAAAATTAAATAATTAAAACTCTTACCCTTCATTCCTCCACTGAAACCTCTCCAATTAGCGAATATAATAATAGGCAATTCTTCTTTCGAAAAATCATTGATAACTTGTGCAGTTTTGTAGGCCGAGTCCGGGAACCATACCTACACATAAAATATAAACACATTCAATACATTTCATGATAATAAGCAATTGACAAAATAAGACGATAATTTCGAACCTGTCCAGCTTGCGATATCGTTTTAGCTTCAGAATCAGGATTGGCGGGATCGGCAGGAAGAGTTACTTCAACAGTTCTAGTCTCAACTGCGATTACACCAACGGGAATACCACCTAAACGAGCCCTTCCTGAAAATTTTAAATAATAAACTTAAGCAAAATGTAACTTTCACATAAATGACAAACAAAAATTTAAAATTAAATTTAACCTGTTACAACAGTTTGAGCCCACGGTCTCATAATTTCATCCCACGAGTCTTTATCGAAGAATCCGGTCTGCCAAGCACCATCACCGGGACCTTTGCGTCCCTCTAACATCCATCTCGGATCGTATGGAGCACGGGTCGGCATAAAACCGATATCCCTATCGATAGGATCTGCAGGTACAATGATTGGAACTGGACTCATTTTGTCCTAAAACAAAGTTTATCATGAAATAATCCACACATACATATGTATGTATGTACATACGTAGATATTAAGTGATATTTCAAAAATCGTTTAATAATCACCTTGGGCATATAACTTAACCATTTCACTATTCTATAAATGCCGTCGAGATCGACAGCTTCAGTTTTGTGCGCAATTCCATTATTGTGCATAATTTGTACACCGCCCAATTGATTATTGGATGCGTACACTTCACGACCGAGTAATTTATTCAACGCCATATATCCTGTTAAGATAATATGAGAGTTTTCTATTTGAATAACACGTTGACCCAACCTAAAATAATTTTCAATCAAATTATTATAAACAATGTGGACTAATGAATAAATTAAATTTAAATTAACTTTTTAATTTACCTTACTAAATAAGTGCCTATACCGATTGCTCGACACGATACCATAGAAATGGTGATGACTTCTTCGTATGACTTTGCAGTCTCACCGGCAATCATACCAGCATATCTGAGATTTTCTACACCGAAACCTTCGTCTTTACCTGTCAATTCACAATTATACAATAAAACAAGGTTAATTAACATTCTTACTGCCACGTTATAGGTTTCCGACTGTTGCCTCAAAGTTAACTATTAATTTGAACAATAGTATAAAAACAAACAATATACAATACCTATGATATCAGTAATTTTGTAACGAGCTTCACCCTCATCTTCAATAAGCACAGCCCTGACGGATCCGAGTGGGGCCAATTTGGTATAGTCTTCAGCAGATAAATATAAGTAACGGAAACCTCGATCGGGTGCGTTCAAATCTTCCCACGCTATGCGGAATGTCTGCCTCACTTCTTCGGCTAGGCCGATTCTTGCTCCACTGTTCACCGACAAATACAACTGAAACATAACAAAATGTAAACGAAAAAATCTATTATATTGTATTATCTATAAATTTTAAAAGGAAAGTTTGTATTACCCTGGGTATTTTCCTTTCCCGTGCAAGCTCCGATGCAAGACAAAACAATATATCCTCTTTGGTGCTGAATGAACCGATCAAATATGTAATATCATTAGCTATGAGAACTACCTCTCGTCCAGCTGGATATTCAGGTGTGTGTAACGTCATCAACCAAGCGACCATACCGACCTGATAAATTATACCATCATTTAATAATACGTGTAACGATTTATACAATAAGACATGATTATAATTTAATTACATTGTTTTGTCCGGGTAAGCGCTTTTGTTCAACAAGTCTACCGTCAGCCTCTAATACGAGTTCGACAAAATCGAAAAGAACTTCTGGTATTGGAACATTAATATTTGGCCTTTCCGCTCGGTATTCTTTCCATTGACGTTCTACCATCTGTCTGAACATGGCCGGTACATCATATACATATGTCGTTCCTGATTGTTGAGCCTAAATATATAAATAAATACAATTATATTTGTTTCCAATAACAAAACTAGAATACGTATTTTGCAAATATACTAACCGTAAAACGTTTCTGTTGCAAGTAATCTTTAGTAACGTACGGTGTAGAAATCGGTAGGCCGTGCATCGGTCCTTGACGTGGTCCATAAGCTTGGAACATTATCTGAAATTCAATACGATTCTTCAGCAAATGCAAACATACTATTTAGAAAAGAAATATAAATATAATATTATACTTACAAAACCAGTAACAGGATCGGTGACTTCGGTATACAAACAAATATCCAGGAAGTAACCAGAATCGTTCGCTAAGCATAGACGAATATTTTGTGTATTAGAAGTGGGAGATGCGCGAATTGTCATTCTCAATTCGGCTTGAAGGACGCGTAACTTCCACAAGCGAGGACCGTAACGTAGTACCATCCTGGTTACCGACTCTTCAATCTAAAATTATAATACAATATAAAATCTAAAGGTTCTAGAACAAAAATTATGTAAAAAGGTAGATAAATACGCACCTTAGTAGGATCCATTATTACGGTGGGTCCAAAATTTAAGAATATATGATTGCCATCTGTTCTTTTTGACTGCGGATGAGAAAATGCTACTTCTAATTCATCCATTGCCTCGAGGAGTACTCTACACAAAATAACACAACATATTAGCTCATACATGTATCAGTTTGATCTTAGCTTGAACGTAAATACAATTAGCATACCGTTCCCCTTCATTTTGAAGATATTCAAATGAAGCTTCTTTGGTAATCAAATCTGAATGTCTAATGATAGATCTAATGAAAAATCTGTAGTCTGTGACTTCTTGTCCCTTAGCGACCTAAAATTAAACATTGTTAAAACCCTATTTATGTATACATTTAACGTTAACATGAATTGACTTACTTTAGCTCTTCCGAGATACAAATGCATCTTTTGATTTGACGTTGGAAGGGCTTCTAAATCGTACGTTCGCATTCTACTGAGCTCCAATTGGAACGCACAAGCGGGTTCCAAATGCCGATAGATGCGATCTTCCGCATAGAAATCTCTGGATCGGTATGTGAAGAATTTGGGGAATTGTCGTCTAAAAAAAAAACAATAAATTAATCAACAAGAAATAAAACCTTCATAAAATAAGCGAATATGTATGTATTCATATAATCAATATACTTTTTGAGAGCTGCAAATGTAATTCTTCTGATTCCTCGTCTGAACAATTCTTCGTTGTGTAACTGACAAAAGTCTCCAAACATTTTACTCATTTCACTATCATCCATATCGCCTTGATCGCGAACAGCGACACACAATATATGAATAGGTTCTTTCGGCTAAAATATAATAAATACGTACAATAGACTATTGAATTTAATTACCGATTCACTTAATATGTGTGTTTACTTACCTCAGAATCAACTTCTACTGTATTTTGCCGTCCGTATTCAGACATACTGATGTTTATACTAGTACTGTCTCTACTCTCCGAGACTCCGTCTTGCAACGCTTGAAGATCTTTGCTGCTTATGAATGCTGGACTAGCGAAATCTTCCAAAAGATCTAATATTTCGTCAGAATATTGTTCAAATTCTCTGAACGAATGAAAAGCTGCCATACATCCAGTTCGTAGATATGTTTTAGGTTGATCGGGTACGCCCGTATAGTCTTCCAAACGCATATTTGAAAGTTCCATCTCTGATTGATTTTGCAGTATTCTATAAATGTTAAAATCAACATCAAAATAATTTCTCTTTCGATAAATAAAATAATTTTAGAAAAGTAACAAACCTATTCGGATGCGAAGTGGGAAGCAAAAATTGGAAATGCACTATACTGATTTCTCCGCTGAGTTCAAGATGCTGCAGACATGTTAAATCGTACGATATATAAGCCCTTCTGACATACACTTCAAGAGCAGCATTACAAACCTAAAAAGTAACACATTCAAATTTAATAATGCTGAATATTTAATACAAATAAAAAAAAATAGTTACTTACAGCTCTATTAGAGTGGTAGAAGAAGTCATGAAGAATATCAAATATAGAAGTTTCTGAAAGTATAAGCTTTTGAAGGTTTTCTGGGTGAAAATCATGTCCGTACATATCAACGGCCGATAAGAATATAGATTCCATTTGATTGTGACGCAATTCATAAGCAGGTTGATGAGCAGCAATCAACACCTAATGAAAAATTCTCAATTTTAAACTGAAATAGTATAATTTCCTATCGACTTCACAATCGAATGTTACCTGTCTAGATCTTAAAGCCACTCTGGAATGTTCAGATCTATTCAACGACGTGAGCTCATTCAAAGTCGTAGCCAACTCATCCGTTAAACCGGGTTCATTAGACCATAGATGATCAATCAATAACGTCACCTATAATTACAGCAATGAGTAAGCAATACAAAAGATTAATTGAACATAACTGTAACACCGTTAAACTTACTAAAAGATTCTTCTTGGCGACTTGACTGTGTGAGAATATCGTATTGGTCACGGTTATCATATCATCCTTATGTTTATCTCTAAGGGCAGTGACGCATTTGTCGTAATGGCCTATGTATGATAATGAAAATAAAAACATTATTTTATTATTAAATTAAAATAAATTAAAAATAATAAAAGAAATATATGACCTAATTGAAATTGGCTTTCCACGGCATAGTATTGTTTGAGAAGTTCGTGTACTGCAGCTTTCATACGACCACGGATTCCATTCCTATACCGTTGAACCAAAATGACTATACCTTGAGTAGTCATGAAGAAAACGTCTCGATCGGCACGCTTTTGCAAAGTTGCTGCATGACTGCAAACAAAAAAAACTTCAAAAATCGTCCATTTGAATAATATTCACCACTTGTATAAAACTCTATACAAACCTATCGATAACGCTAGCGATTTGTTGACTTGGAAATTGAGCCAACACACTGGTTATATTCCTTTCGTATAACGACATCAATTTACGTATTTTCTTCTCCACCGATATAGGAATACGTCCAGAAATCGACGCAATAACTTCTTGCAATTCCAACAAAGGCAAAGATGGATCACGCAATGATTGCATAAACCTCTCTACGACTTCACGCAAACGCGGAGCGTTATACGGATCCGGTAAGCAATAACCTTAAATTGAAAATCAAACTGTTAGCGTACATTTAAACAAATGTAATATACATACATATATGTATAATCAAAAATAATTAGATTTTATACCTGCTAAAGTGTTTTCCAAAATAATTCTGTATTTAGTGTGTAAATGATTAAGTTTATCGGGGACGAGTGCACTCGATGCGTCAATTAGCGGAAATTGTCCTTTATAGACTTGCGCTCTAGTAACCAAACTTGCATCATCAAGTTCTATAATCAACATATTTATTTTAGTACAAATACTTTCATACAATTAATATAAATGATATAGACATACCTAAATGAGCTATGACAGATCCGGCATCCAAAATAGCACCTGCCCTTTTCTGCATGAATACGAGACCCGATTCTTGTGCAGATAAAGTCATCACCATTTTCATTACCTGAACATTGTAATTATTGTAATAAAATTGAAAACATGAATCAAATTAAATATAGTTTAAAAAATTACTTCAATTTCTGCAAAAGGTTGTCCTTTGGTAACGTGTGTGCCATCTTCAATGAGAATATTGATAAGTTTTCCAGCCGAAGGACTTCGAACAAGTGATGGATCATTTTCTTTATCGAACACGCATGTTTGATTGCCGATCACAATTCTGTATCTATCCACTTCTTCTTTGATATACGTTGTAAATGATGATCCATCAACTGACAACAGCATTCCTTTAAAAGTAAAACATTACATATTGATTAAATATTTAGAAATTAATTATTATTCAGTACAACAAAAGAAGTAAAACTAACCTCCGTCTGTAAGAGGATGATACTCGATTTCTTTAAATGAACCATTTAGAACGAGGAAATAAGAATTTGGTCCACTTTTAGTGGCTTGCACTTTATACTTGTTTCCGTTGTGAATCAGCTCAATGTCCATCGCATTATTTAAAGTATTCGCACCCTGAATTTGACCCCTACAAATAAAAGGTTTTACAATATATTTCCAAAAATAAAATACAATCAGTCCAAATACATTTTATAAATAATAGTCGTTACCTTTCTAAAGCCGTTCGGAAATTTTGGAATTCGGCCGATATTGACTTGTCGGCGATGAGCAACGAACCGCATACGACACCGAGCATTATATCCGGTTTTTCCGATTGTATCTTTAAATAATTTAAAAAAAAACACATTAGAATGGACAAGCAAACGCACAAACATCTGACGATGTACTGAAATCGTCAGTATTCATCTTAAACCTAATTCAAATACATTTGGGACCCAAATTTTGACATTTGACTTCCAATGATGGAATATCTTAAGATTTGTTTACATTAGAAAAGAATTTAAAGCAGTATCAAAGCACAATGATAAATAATAAGTATATTTGTTTAAGTCGCTCAAAACTCACCCTTTCGGAGATAAGAGCGTCTAACCAAGAAGTGTCTATTTTATTTTCTTGGAAATTTTTTGTTTCTAATAAAGTAATGAGATATTCAACGGTAGTTCTAAAATCTCCTCGTATAGAAAGTTCTTTCAATGCTATAACCAGATTCCTAAAAATAATCAGGGATTATAACAATTATTTTTAATATATGTACATACAAGAAAATATTTAAAATATTTAAAAAAAAACTTACTCTCTAGCTTGTTCTCTAGTTTCTCCCCAAGAGAAACAATGTCCAAATTGCGAATCAGCAAATTCGTGCAAGCCACCTGAAGCTGCCACTGAAAAGTATCCCCAAACATTTTTGGAAGAGCGGAAATTCAACTCTTGAACTGTGCCTGAAGATGGTTTAAAGCCTAAAAACAAAATACACTATAAAAACATGAACTTTCACACTGCTTATCAATCTGAAATATTATAATACACATAAAAATACCTTCGTCTGGATTTTCTGAAGTAATTCTAGCTGCAATAACGTGACCCCAAGGCGATGGCTTTTGCCTCGGTTCATCAAAATTTATTTCCGTCATACTCCACGGAGATTCGCCATACATCAATCTAATATCTTTTATATGATTCAACGGCAAGCCCATGGCAATCTAAAAATAAACACATTTTAAAACTGCATACAATCACAGTGTACAAAATCTACGCAAAACCTAAACAAACCTGCAATTGAGCGGCGGGCAGATTCACATCGGCAACCATTTCAGTACAAGGATGCTCAACTTGCAACCTCGGATTCAACTCCAGGAAATAATAGGAACCAGACGGATCGTACAAGTACTCCACGGTGCCGGCAGACACGTATCCGACCATTTTAGCCAAACGAACAGCTGACTTCATTGAAATCAACAGATTATACACATAAATTTCAATAGACAAACAAACATATTGTATTCATACCCATTTACTGTAACATACCCTTTCCATTTCGGCAAAAATTTCAGGATCTGCAATAGTCGCCGGTGCTTCTTCGATAATTTTTTGATGCCGTCGTTGAATAGAACAATCACGTCCGAATAAGGATATAGCGTTACCTATAATCACAATTAAACGTTATAGAAGGAACAATGTGATAATTTGCAATGGTTGATCTCAACGATGACTCACCGTATTGATCGGCTAAAAGTTGAACTTCTAAATGTCTTGCACATTTTGCCAGTTTCATGACAAATATCGGTGAACCGGGAACTTCAGCTTGTACCTAAAAAAATATATTTATTTAGATTGATATCACTTTAGGATTACGATAACAATTTCATTGAGATGTAACCTGTCGGAAAAGATTGGGGAAATCGTCCGCGATTTCAACTTTTCTAATTCCTTTGCCACCTCCACCTTCAGAAGCCTTTATCATCACCGGAAAACCTAAATATACAAATAACCGAAATTAAATTAAGTAAATTCAGAAATACGCCAGTATAAAATAGCATTCATATAACATTACCAATTTTTTGAGCTGCCAAAAGACCTTGTTCCGGCGTTTGAACACAACCTCTACCGAAGAGTTCTGAGGAGATCTTAATTTTTTTGTTGCTATACTGAGCTTTCAATTCTACAATAACAAATCAGGTTAATTTATAACGAAATATTAATATTTAAAACTGAAAATTAATACATTTATAAAACGCACCGCTTCCACTCCATGGCAACGTTGGAATATTAGCCGTTTGTGCGACAATTGAAGATGCAATTTTATCTCCCAAAGCCCACATAGCCTTTTCAGGCGGTCCAATAAATGTTATACCACTTCTATGCAAGAGTTCAGGCAATTTTGGATTCTCAGAAGCGTGACCCCATCCTGCCCATACCGCCTACAAAATAGATACAAACAAACTTGAAATTCCGAAAAGAAAATCACAACCATAATAAAATAATACAAAAATGACGCGTGAAACATTACCTGTACTTGATTTCTTACAGCGATATCAAGAATCAATTCAACATTAGCATAATTGTTATTGTTAGAACCGCCAGGCACTGGTACGTAATGATCTGCCATTTTTATATACTCGGCATTCGCTTTGAGATCTTCGGGTGTGACCTAAAAGTTAAATACAAACTGGGTAAATAAATCCGATCCGATATTAGAAATGATGTCTCAGTGTCAGAACTTACCATTACGACGAATCGTATAGATCTTTCATTCTTGAACATCTCGTATGACCATCTGCGGATGGATCTCATACATTTCACGGCACCGATTCCATTGTTGGCGATTAGCACCTAGTAGAAACATAATCGAAAATTGATTCGTGGACATAGTTTACTTTTCATTAAACGAATGCAAGTTATGATCGAACCTTGTTTATAACGCGTGTACCCTTAAAACGCCGCACAAATTCTTCGGGAGAAGCTACGGTGAAATCTTTCTCTTCCAAACGATTACTGTGCAAGAGAACGGTGCCTTGAGACATAGATGGTCTGAAACAATACGTTATAATAAATACATCATGCATAATCGAAAAAACGGTACATTGATTTTGATATATTAGATTTGATGAGGGAAAATAAATTTTGGCGACTAATTAATCGGTTAGTATTTAAGTCAATAAACGGTCAGTAACTTTTCGTCGATATTACATTTAGAAAACGGTCAGTAAATATTAACGAATCGGCCAAATACCGACCATTTATATAAATTTACTTACCGTTTAGTATTAATTAATGACCATTTAATATATTTACTGATCACGTAAGTACTGAGCCTTTATAAAACTTACTGACTATTTATTAAAATTACTCACCGCTTGATTAAAATAACTGATCCAATGAATATAGGCCTTATTGAAATACCAATAGACTAACAACTATCGAATAAGGGAAAAAATTTAATATAAAAACATAATGATTAAAATTTTCAGTAAAAACCAAATAAATATGTTGAACATTCCTGACGGATAGACAGACTAAAGGCTTTATTCGATTATTGCCCGTTGAAGAATAGGCCATAAATTTTTATTTAGTTAATCCGACACTCTTGAAAGTCTCATTATCAAAATTTAAGTTTAGTAACCATTTGAATGTAGCAAAATCTTTTGCTTATGTACAACATTACATTCCAAAAGTTATAAATTAATAGATAAATCCATGAAATAATGATAAAAAAAAGATACACATTTTGATTTAGATAAAAATGTTCTAATCATTTTGTTAGGCCCATATTTATTGGGTCAGTATTTATTCCAATTTTCGGTCAGTTATTTTAACCAAATGGTGAGTAACTTTAATAAATGGCCAGTAAGTTTTTAAAGGTCACTAATACAAAACGGTAAATATATTTTTAACCGACCGTTTTCTTAATATAATACTGACCAATTTTTTGAAAAATTACTGATCATTACATACATATGTACATACAATCAAATAATAATAAAAATAAATATAATATTCAAATTATGTATGAGATACTTCATTCGCTTAAACCAAAAGTAGACACGAACAAAACTTAACAAGTATTAGTATAAAATTACTTCAATTGTACAAAAATTTAACAATAAATCGATGTTCCCCAATACTTCTACGAGGCAAAAGTCACATGGATTTTACACATTTGAGGGACATAATTGATCAAAATACCGCATCCATTTAAGCAGGGGTACATCCATGGTAATATGGGGGGGCGCAGCCTCAGCTATTGGGGCTCTGCCCTTCGTTTAAAACTAATATAACCAACAGCCAGACACAACACTGACTGGCAACTGCTATCTCACCACATGCGATATCTCTGTTTCACTTGTTGCGTGTCAGGGATACTATACATAACGACACGCGAAATACTTTTCAATTGATTAAAATTATTTAATATTAACATTACATATATGCAAACAAAAGGTGTCAAAACTGAATGTGTACCTTAATCACCCGGTTACACTAATAAAGAATGAAGATTTTATCTACGCAACATAGCTCCAACCTAACCTCACGATAGATTTAGTGCCTCCGATATTGTCGAACACAATATGTAAGTTCCTAATAGAAAAGCTCCTAATGGATAAATATTGTTGAAACCATGAATATTGTTGCATATCACGTCCTCAGAAGGCTCAGAGCACAATGTTCATGATTTTGTGAAAATGAGTTATAAATGCAACTGTGTTCCTAATTAATTATTCTATCAGGGCAGTCAAATGGCACATCCGAATGACATCACAATTTTTTTTTTTGGCATTACAAAGTGCAAAAGTTCTACTAATATTCTCGGAGCACACGTGTGACATGTTCGGACTTTTTGCATGCAATTTAAAAAATTTACTTGTGTAAATTCAATAACAATGAAAAAGCATCTAAAAATCAAGAGTACAATATGTACAATTACATTTTTATATAAAGTCCCATGACAACAATTTACTATATTGGACATGTCACCTTCGTGCTCCGTACATTTACATTATCGTACATTTATAAAAATAAATTTCAAGGTCAAATATTTGCAGGACAACGTTGCTTTATCTGTATATACCCGGTACAAAGATAAAGTATATTGCCTTATTGTTATTATTATTATTAAAGGGCACGTTTCGAATGGTCCGCAGCACCAAGCTATCGTGCGTCTACTAACGTCTAATTATTATCCGATAGACTTGACCTATTCATGTTATCGATCTTCACTTGTATGTGCATAAGTTTGGAAGTCTTCCAGATTCAATAGTCACTTCAAAAAATGTTAATTTATATAAAAATCAGCTAGATTTATTCTTAAAAAACAATGGATATTTGTAATTCTTTAATAAATGGACCATTATTCATTTTATTTTTGTTTTTATCTTTATTTTTATTTTTGTTTTTATTTTTATTTTGTTTTTTTTTTTTCTTTATTTTTTTTTTTTATTTTTTTTTTTATCTCTATTTTTATTTTTATCTCTATTTTTATTTTTTTGTTACTATTTTTTTTTTTTTTTTATTTATTTTTTTTTTTTTTTGTTCAAATTTAGCAATACTGTCCTCTCATTCTTTCTTTTTCATTTATAATACTGTTTTTTTTTTGATTTTTAACTAAAACCAAACCCCATGGGCCTATCGGCTATGCCTCTCCATGTAATTATTAAATAAATAAATAAATAAATAAATAAATAATGTACGGTCGAACTATAAAATTGTCTCGATAAAAGTTTCACGATGCCTGAAGTGGGTCAATGAATGCTAAAAATGTTAACAGCAGCGGTTCAGACTAGGGCATGCATTACCGGTTTTCGGTAAAACAGTTAACCAAACACAGGTAAATTTCATTACCGACAAATATAGTGAAATCGAATTACCGGTAAATTTATTTCTAATTTCGGTAAATAAAAAAATCGTATTTTTTTTTACTTTTTAGTGTAATTACGTATCTACTTATATTATGAAACTACAGATCTGTGTAAATAAATTATTCGTAGCTGCAACGACAAGGTCGGAGAGTATTTGTCCACCTAGAAATTATTAGAAAACTTTCGTCCTGCTTCTAACAAAAGGCAGGATGTCCGTTAACCGATCAGGATCCAGCACTTAAGGACATAGAATACAGTGATTCGCCTCAACTACGATCAGCTTTATGGTTATATTGGGAAATTTTAAATTTTATTAAAATAAATTACAACTTATTTAAAAATGTTGAAATGAAGAAATCATTTAAAAAATACGAGCTCTCAAATATTAGAATAGCTCTGGTGGAAAATTTGAAAAAAAAAAGTATAATCGTCATTCTTCGATTTGATAAATGGACTTCCGTCAAGAATCGCCGTTACATGAACATAAACATCCATACTGATAACCAATTTTGGAACCATGGTTTGGTTCGAATTCATGTATCGATGCCGGATGAATAATGTATTGCGATTTTAGAAAAATATACCGGAATTGACTTCTTATTTTTACCGATTTACCGGTAATGCCTTTTCTCGATAATTTTGCATGCCCTAAATTCAGACGCACTTCAAAGTCAAGTTCTGGGTAAAACGAAATGGCAAGATGCATTTTTATTGCAGGCGAAGCGACGCAAACCATCAATTACATACATCACTCGAATATATATGTACATACATTAAAAATTGAATAAAACCAGTTTCTTGCAGCTGTAAATAAGCTCAAAAGATGAAATAAAAACGATTGTAATCATAATGTACGTATTTTACACAGTTGATATCGATTATGTTAACGTTTTCAATATTATTATTTACTCGAGTACAATTACTGTCAATTAATGCGCAAAGAACAGCCAAGTCCAGTGTCCAAGTTCGCCTTGGAGTTTGCACCATTGCCTCGATATTGCACAAACAAATATGTAAGTTGTATATTTAGGAACGATTTCAAAGGGAAAAAAAATTGCGAGAGAAGAAAAAAAAGGAAAAAACAACACAATTTTCCCATCTATTACGCGTCGAGCCTTGAAACTTGACAAAGCTCGAGTAAACATTAGCCTCGATTTAAAAGAAGTTTGCATAGAAAATATGTACTTGAAAAGCAAGGAAAAATACGCAACCGTTTAATACGCATTTATTAATCATGGTCGCATATGGAAATGACCAAAGATGATTAAATTAATATTTAGAATATTATACGTCGTCGCGAACGGTCGACATACTTATTCTGTTTTCATTGAAAATTTGAATCATTATTCGTTTTCGCGTACCCTAAAGTTACCACTGTTGTTAGCCCACTCGTGTATCAGACAATTAACACCCAAAGGATCGCATTTGGGACCAGGATTACCGTAGTAAGCGAGCGGGTACATATTCTGTTTAATTTACGCGTAATACATATTAAACGAGCTTACAACATGACCCGCAAATAGTATCGATTCGACTAAATTGTATGTATACATTTTTCATATAAGAAGCTCACTAGTTTCTTATTGGAATTTTAATGAATTACTGTTAGGTACTTGTACATATAAGCGACAACTGCCGACTGGGAGCGACTAGTGTATACGCACAAGGCTTGGGACTATCTTTTCTATGAATGTTTAGATCAGATCTACCTGTAGGTTAGCTTATTGAGATTAGATTTTTTTTTAAGCCTTAATCCACTACACTACACAGTAGCAAGTCGGAACTACACTGACCTATAAAATCAGTACGAATATGACAACTCTCGTTCGTGTGTACTCACGTCAGAGTGGCTTGCTGGATCGGTGGTCTTAATAAATTAGTAGAGGTGCCAGGATCCTCCATTTCGATGGTCCTTCTGTCGAAACTGGTCCTTCTGTCCAAACTGGTTCTTCTGTCTAAGCTCGCTCTCCTGTCGCCGGTGCTCCTTCTCCTGTCGCCTGGTACATAGTCCAAGCTAGCTCTCCTCTCTAACCCCACAACAATCGTTGGTATAACATCTTCTCCAGCTTCCCAATTGGGGTTCGGCTCCCCGGATTCGAGGACGAACCTTTTCGAGGGTCTCCGTTTCAACATTGGTGAACGTCTCGTGATCCAAGCCCAAAATCGACTGAATATATTCTTAATTTGCACTTCGCACACGTCTGTCATACACTGGCGAAATATCACCGCTCCAAAATCCTACACACTGTGGGGGGACGAAACGAGTCTTTGGGTAATACAACAGAAATGTGCGCACTTTGGATAAATAATGAATTTATCGCAAAACAAAACGTCAAAACCACATTCCAAGACCGGTAGAAAGTTTCGTTCGGACCACACTCGCAGTCAAGGTTGCAACTTCTCCAATTGCTCATCGTCATACAAAATGGTCACAAAACGTTTCCTTCAACAATATCAAAATAATAAAAGACACGCATTGTCAATTTCGCAAAATGCATGATAATGCATACAACAGAGAAATATAATGTCGAAACAAACTGTTCGGCACGAATCGTAAACACGGCAATAATGCCAAGAAATGATCGCGTGACAAAACTGACATAATATCAACCGGTTTGTGCAACTATCAATTAAGAGTGCAATTTGCCGAAAAAAATAAACAAACAGGTGATAATCTGTACTGTTGACGCGCACTGATAACTGCACGTGATGAAATTACGATATTGAAAAGGCACACTGCTATAAATACATACGTATGCTAGATATCCAAATAGAAATGTAGTGGAAAACGTAGTACCATATTTTCCTTATATATCCAAACATCATTCAAATTATGAAACACGTGTTGAACATTGAACGAAAGTCATAAGTCAGGTGCTCGCAAGCTTTTGCTATAAAATAATGCATTGTAGTTGTGAGGCATTTAAGCAAAGTATGCATGTGGACGGAAAGTGTAACTCCCCTGCTTTCGCATTTAAAAAAATGTAAGTTAATTGGTACAAACGGAAAACTCGTGTAGTAAAAATCAAGGCTGAATACATTTACGTTCAAAGCTCAACATCTTTTGACGTATTCAATGGTTTCAAAAAATTTAGTAAAAAATCTATAATATAATATAATCATATATGTACAATAACAATGGTAATATGTATGGTTAGCGCTGTAACTTTATTGTTTTTTTTGTGGAATGTAAAAATTACACAGTCATAAGTCGCAAACTCCAATGATAATTGATTTCAAATAGTTACCTATCAATCAATAAGGATAAAAAAAAAAGTAGTTTTGATGCAACTTTTTTAACAAATTCCCACGTTTTTTTTTATTATTTTTATATGAAAGTACATATTATTTCATATGGAATGGCCCAGAGAAGAAATTTAATACAACGATAGCTAACTTTATGCAATTTTATAGAACACAGTTTTTCACCCCACGAATACATACGACAGGGGATTATACAAACAAAAGTCAAATACGAATTTCGCCAAACGTATACAATACACAGAAGAGACGTCAAAATAAACTAATTTAAATGTGCCAACATCCGATCAGAGGAGAAGTTTCTCCGTCCTAATTACATTATAAACTCGTCTACACCCGAAGTGAATGTAAATATATGTACAAACAAATAAAAAATCTGCACGACTGCGACAACAACACACACACACACCTTATCAAAATCCTGTTAATAGAGATAACATCGTTCAAAGAAAACACACATTGCAACAACGTCTCAAATCCTCAAATCGTAACAAACAGAGAAACCGTACATGAGTATGATGACCCCAAAGACTCGTTACGTTGCCATCAACCTATGTATGTAGTATAAAAACCACTTGTATTGTACTGGGTACATTATAATACAACATACTCACTGATTTCATGAATCGTTTCGAACTATGGAGCACGATAATTTATTAGCTACGCATAATCATAAACACGGCGTTTTTTGCAGGTAAAATACCTTTGATTTTACACACAACAGTTTTATACATACACGCCCTGTTCGACCTGAGCTTAGTTAGGGCAATGAATGTCTGATCGATTTTTGCGTTTTAGTTCGCGTTGAGGCAAAAGGGATTGTCAAGTAGTGGAACGTGGCCACGATACGATAGTCTACGGTCGACTGGGTGACGAATAGCGGTTTTGCTCGCTCCACCTCTTCTACTACTTCTTGGTCAGCTGGGTGTTGTGGTGGTTGTAGGTGAAGGTGTTACCAAGCAGATGATGACTTCGGAGTCATGATGACTGTAGGTGTGGAGTTGTCAAATGCACACAGATAGATTAATTGGCACTCCGCCAATATTGCACTGATTATCGCATACAAATAGGCATATGCACTGTGAGCCGAGACGTTTCATTTCGATCCGGAAGTCCACATTGATTGGTGACGTCATTGTGAAGAAAGGGGGGCCTTATACTCGATGGTGGTATTGGGTAGGATCGATACGAAGTATATCCGTTAATGTATTGCACTGATTACATCGAGGGTGGATAGATAAAGTAGGTTCACCATCCGACCCATACAAATTGCGTACACTTTTAATAATATTGATATAGGGTCCTCAATTTATGGTCCACGAATAAATACATTATTGTTAGGAATATGCTATTTTTTTCATTTTAACCAAAAAAGTGTATTTTCGTTGTACGGTATGTTTATTGTGGTACGCACATACGGACGTGTTATTAAAACGGATTGTGATTGTGCCAATGGAGGATATTACACTTTCAATACGGATCGTGATTCTAGTATTGTCAATATTATTGCGGATTTCAAAACATCCGGATTCGCCGCAATATTATCGCGATACTGTAAATACCATCAATATTGCTTCAATATGGATCGCGTGATAATATTGATAGTGTGATATGCCACAATACCCACAGCCAGTACGACCATTTTAACAATACGTCGGTATGTACATCGAATAATACGGACCGTGAATCTTCTAAAATTTAGCCTAACCTAATTATGTATGTATATGTATATGTACAGACACCGCATACGATAAGAGTATCAAAAAGATGTTGCCTGTGAAAATAAGCTTATTGAAATAGTTGGGATCCTCTGAGATAATGAGAAATATTGGTGGAGTTAAGTTAAGGGGAATTTTTTTAGTTAAAATCAATGAACAGTACTGTTAGTGAACAACATCTTAATTGTAGGCTCTGGTGTGCAACCGACTTTAATAAACCAAAACGTATTTGGCATGTACAAACGCTCTTATGTAGATTCTGAATTTTATATACATATGTCAATTTCAAATATGTACATATGTTAATAGTCTTAAAGGTCAGATGGGCAAAGTGTGAACAAAGTGTACTATCCAGTTTGAAATATCTCAACATTATATGTATGTACATACATAAGTGGGTGTGATACAAAGCAGAAATATTGCATTAGATCTCCTAGCTAGTATATATTGCACAATGCAACCGAGGCATAGAAAATAATGTGAAACAGTAAGTAAATTAAATTAAAATGTCCACAGGTACAGGTAAATGGTTTACAACACCTGCAAATACATAGTGAATTCTGTACATGTTATAAACAGTCACTGCTGACCGGAAGCAAATTAAAGTCACTGACTAGCAATGGATAAAAATAAAAATTAACTCTAATGCGACGTGCTCTGTGAACCAGTTTTTACACATCGGACTGGACCGTGCCAATCCTATGCCAACTCTTCACCAAAGAAAAAGTCAATTGCTTGATCGACACACATATTAAAGCATTGTAATATAAATTGCACCTATACAAATCTTAGACTGATTGAAATGTCTATTACAGTGTTACTTAAAATATGTACAGTAATATATTATGTGAATATGAGTTCTAAAAAAAAAATAGTGTGGCTAACAAGATTGTGGACTAATTGTGTCAAATCAAAAATTTTGCCAATACCATACAATTTTGCACTAAACTTGAAGACATTTCAATGCGGAAGTTTTATACGGTTAAAAATATTGAGAAACGGTGGCGTATCAATACAATTCATACACAATGAAGACTCAATCTGACAACTACATAATTGTAAGATCATATCTGTAATACAAAATTGTAAATTGTATAATGGATATTTATTTATCAATTTATAAATAATAGCCATATACTAAATTGAAAACTTACATGAAACAACATATTCGTAGCTTTAAAAGCAGTCTGTATTTCATTTCACCGTTGATTAGTTGGTGATATTGAATTATGCATATGTATGTATGTAATTAAACGTAGTCAATGTAAAACGAAAAAAAGGTAGATTTATGCACAATGATCGATCACATCAGTTTAAAGATTGAAAAAAAAGCAATATTAAAAAGCATTTTTTATTTATTATAATAATTTTGGATATTACAACAAAATTTAATAATATGTACGTAGAAACAAATTTATAAAATTCATTTATTATGGAAGTGTATAATATAAATGATTCACAGTGAAATTGAACTATTTCTAAATTAAAATAAATTACACCAGAGGAGCCTTTAAATAATATTGCTTTTAATTCATAATCCATCAAATATTTGCTATTCTAAAGATGGCCTTTACGGATGGATCACAACAACTTTACATATTTTTCAATGTCACCTTGCAATGAGTCTTATCTTCGCACCCGAAACAATCATTATTAAATTTTTTTCGTAGCATTGAATTATCTTCACCATCGTCATGCCGACGAGCCAAAATTAAAAAGTACTGATACTTGCCTCAATCGTCTACGTTTTTCAGCGAGCTGAAACATTTGAGCCTGGGTCAGATTGCTGGTACTTCCGGTCGAGGCAACTCTATTTATCGTATCGCCGGCTTCGGCGGCAATCTCCTCTTCGGTAACCGGAAAGGAATCTTGCTCTTCGGACACTTCATCGCTACCGCCCAATGTAAAATTCGCCTTGTGATCCATCGGCTGAAATACAAAAATTTACATCAGTACTTGTACAGTGCAGTAAAGAAGAAATAAATTATAATTAAATATACCTCCAGTATTTTTAGTATTGAAAGTTATAGCGTATGACAGAAAGCATTCCTTATGATATTACAAAAACATAAAAAAATCAAACCTGTTCTTCAGATTCAGCTGATTCAATCTTTTCAAAATTATCACTTTCACTGGAAGAACAACGCGGTTGCGTTTCTTCTTCCATATCGGTCTCCTCGTCAGAACAACTGAACTCGGATTCCGCTATATAAAACTTATCTTGCTCTGCTTCTTTGTTAGATTCCAAGGTATTCGATTCAAAAAATAATATACCTGTAATAAAAGGAATGATTTTATAAAAATCAATAGTATAAATAATTCAATGGCCATACAAAAGAAATTCTTATGCTACAACCTACCAGAAATCAAATTATCGTATTAGCCAACGGTACAAAAGGACATTGTACTAACAAGGAAACCGAAAAGAGCATACCGGTGCGTACAATACGACACTTAATTGCGTAATAAAAGCATACCTTATCGCCAAAATTATAGGAACATGGGTTTTTAGCGCGCAAACAAGTATAATCTCAACACTTAGATATTGATTAATATAGCAAACATCTAATTCTAAACTAGAATTAGTTATTCTCCCGTGGTTTGACTCTTATATACTCTTACAACCGGTCGGCTGTCATAATGTTATCATTATTTACTACGGATGACTTTCAACTAGTCATATAAATATATACATTAAACGATCACAAAACTTTATCCGATTAGGATAAAGTAAAAACCCATACGCGTGCAATACATTTATAGAACGATAATAGTCAAGGTAAAAAATATTGATTTTGGCACTCTAAAAGAGACTCGCCTTATCAAAACTTTCTGAAAGGATTTAACGAGTTTAACTTGCACTGTATACGTATATAATATTTACAAATCGTACTTACGCTTCAGTACGATGAGCCAATTCAATATTTTTGATGCGATTTGTCCCATACAATCTGACAAAAATACAAAAAAAGCATGCGTTAGTTCTAATAGATTATATTATAATATGTACCGTGTATCAAAACTTATTATGTCCAATTGAATTTGACGGGTCTGAATATAGGAATTTCAGTACATATTATAAGGATTTAATTGAGACAGTGAAATTTAAGAAATTATACTATTGTAAGAACGCAACTCACAAGATAGCGTAGAAAGGATGATAAGAAAAATTAAATTGATTAGGTTCCGGTCATTCCGGTCCAGTCGGTCAAGTTCCTGACCACTTGGCCACCGACGTGCTACTGAACTGTTATCAAATGGGTAACGCTGTTAGGGTCAGATCATATGCATGTGGCATCAAAGCTGATAAAAAAATCTATTATCTCGTCTATTACGGAACATTGCAATTTTAAAATAGATACATAAATACAATGTTTCATGGAAAATTTAAATTTAATACCAATGCTTATACTGTTTTTTTTTTTTTATTTTAAGAATTGACCTTTTAATGGGTGCAGATAAAATATAAGTAAAAGATACAGCAAAAACCAAATTCGTACACGGTATACATTCATGATTGATTCCACAAAAACTTAGTAATGATGTAATTCAATGTCCCAAGCATAAATATAATCTCTACATACACACAACGTTTTATTATAATCCTACTAAAAAGTAAAATCAAAATATTTCGCAGACCGAGCGTCGTACGTTAAATATGAATTATTCGCAAGTTAATTCAGCTTACTACGAACGACCTATTGGAATCGTTCATCTATAATCAACTCACGTCAAGTACAATTTGCATACAATCCAATACTACATTCGACTAACAATTCAATTTTGGGGCGGCCGAAGTTTGAGAATCGCCCGATGAATCTTTCAATGGTTTAATTCAATCTATACATTCAACGTTGCGTATGGAAATCATCAGACAAGCAATAATGCCTTAAACGGTGCGGTGCGTCCTTAAGGAGCCATGTATTATATTATTATATACTCAAGTGCTTTTGGAAGAATGAACATAGTTTTTAAATAAAATATTCCGCTATGCTTAAAAAATAAGGCATACGACCAATACGTACTGCCAGTTATGAGGTATGGATGTGAAACGTGGATGCTAAATTCAAGAATGTTACGTAAGATCCAGTGCACACAGAGAAGCATGGAAAGATGTATGCTCGGTGTAACAAGAAGAGATCGTAAGAGGAATACATGGGTAAGAAGCATGACCAAAGTGGCAGATATGGCGGAATGTGAAAAAAAGTAGGAGTGGACACATAGCGAGAAGAATGGATGGCAGACGGACGCGATAAGTACTTGAATGGTATCCCAGAGGATGTGGAAGAAAACTAGGAATACCAAGTGGACAAATTAAGAATAATGTGTGGAGTCAAGTGGACGCACATTGCTCAAGACAGGTAGGAATGGAAGAGGATTGGAGAGGCCTTCATACAGCAGTGGATGGTGACGACTGAAAATGATGATGATGATTATGATATGATCCGAGTAAGGAACAGTGGGTATCGTAATCCGCAGAATTCATATTTAGTCCTGATAACGAAATGTGCGATATACGTGTCGACCCTGACCGTTTGATCAACGGGAGCACTTTGACACCTGAACAAGTTGCAAAGGCAGGTCATCTTCAATGATATACCGATAGCGAGCGTTAAACTCAATAACAACGGAAGTGTACAAGTGTACATGGGTGTATAAATTGCATGCATATGATTGTAAATTACACTCATACACAGAGTGATAGTAATCAGAGACACTTTTTCTAGTATAATATGGTGATTCCGGGACACTTTGTATGGAGGAAGTGTCCGTTTGCACCAAAATTACCCCTTTGAACAGAGTACATACACCGCTGGTGTAATTAACAAAGTGTTAGAAATGGGCATAGCTAATAATTGTGAAGATATAAGCAATTTGAATGTGAGCTGAAATAATACGAATCTTGAAAAATTTCAATCAAAGTTGTAAATATATGTAGATTTATGTATTTTGTATATGAAAAGTGCTATGAATTGCATTCATGGTATGTCAATTAAAAATGCATAATAGAAAACGCAGCAATGACGCAAATGACATGAAATGATCAGCAATTGCGGTTGGGTTATCTGATAAACGTTAAATAAACATCATTAATTTATAAGGTAAAAATATAGAATGTCATGGATCATAAATGATCATCGAAAAAGAAATGCGTGATGATTCTGCGGCTCAAAAAAAAAAAAAAATCCCATTTATTTACGAATTCGATCAAGAAATGCGATTTCATTACACAATATTGAATCTTATGAAGGTAAAATCAAATTGAAATTATTGGCGACTAATAAATTGGTCAGTATTGAGATCAATAAATGGTCAGTAACTTTTTAAGAAAATGTTCATATCATACATATTTAGAAAACAGTCAGTATTATATTAAGAAAACGATCAGTAAAAATGGTAAATGGCCAGTAAAAAATATATTTTTGCTAACTTTTTCACAAACAGTCAATAAACTACCGACCGTTTATATAAATTTACTTACCGTTTAGTATTGATTACTGACCATTTAATATATTTACTGATCACTCGAGTACTGACCCTTTATAAAACTTACTGAACATTTATTAAAATTATTGACCATTTGGTTAAAATAACTGATCGAAAATCGAAAATGTTCCTGACCCAATAAATATAGGTCATTGATTTCTCATACATTTTTGCATAATTTAAATTTCGAACAACACGCCATATTTCAAGTCCAATAAATTCAAAGATAACAATTATTTATAGATTAGCAAATACATACGTATATTATATAAATGTATTTTGCTAATCTTCAATTTAAATGTCCTAGTCGAAAACAACATGATTAATATTATTCAAAACAACTTCAACACTTTATTTTCACGTGGTAAATTTAGTACAAGTAATACTGGAAATATAAATATTACGACTATTGGTCGGAAAAGGTTGCCGACCGCTGATCGTGCGAGCGAGAAGACTGAATTTAGCTCAAATTCTATTTTTGTACAATTTCAGCAGACGCCATCGCCTCGGTAACGTACTCTACGGCTAAAATGAGCATTCGGGCTGAAAACAACGAAAGATGGGGATTTTCGACGAAATTTCGGATTTGATATCATGGTTGCCACCTACACGTCATGAATGAAAAGATAGTGTGCGAGAGAGAAAGCCATACGATCGAAACAGACGAGGGAAGCTCTCTGATTGGTCGAGAGCAGATCGGGTGATGCCGCTAAACAGCTGTACCACAAAAACACCTATTCAACCAAACACTAACCCTAATATAACCAAACAGTCATATAAAAAAGATATAATTTTTGTATTGAAAATATTTACTAGTGATTCGATACAAATGATATTTGAAGTTGTGTTTAATACGCAGTTGTTGAATAAGACTTGAATAAATAACGACTTTAAATTTTAAATTATAATTGTGACAATCATTTGAAATGATTGAAAATCAGCAAATTGTATTTTCAAATGGAGTAAATTTGTGATTGTGTATTTACCGAATATTATTAATATGATGTAATATGGATGTAAAGAAGAAGAAATAAAACGAAGAATGAAACTAGGATGGAGCGCCTTTAGAAGAATGAACACAGTTTTTTAATCCAACATTCAGCTATGCTAAAGAAAGAGGGCATACGACCAATGCGTACCGCCAGTTATGACGTATGGATGTGAAACGTGGATGCTGAATTCAAGAATGTTACGTAAGACACAAAGAAGCATGGAAAGATGTATGCTTGGTATAACAAGAAGAGATCGTAAGAGGAACACGTGGGTAAGAAGCAAGACCAAAATGGCATATATAGCAGAATGTGTGAAAAGGTTTAAGTGGCAATGGGCTGGACACATAGCGACAAGAATGCATGGCGGATGGACGCAATAAATACTGGAATGGAAGAGGACTGGGGAGGTGTTCATCCAGCAGCGAATGGTGAACGGCTAAAAATGATGATTACTATATGAATGGCTGGGTAGCCTAAAAAAAAAAAACTATAGGTATATACCTAGATAAATGATAACCACCGGATAACACTGTCAACGGGCATTGACTAGTATCGGTATAATCGTGCAAAAATATTTAACAAGTTTGCATTGCAGCAAACCCATACTTCACTTTTGTCGCGTGATAAAAATCGCAACTGTAAAACGCACCGAGTGCTAAATTTTACCTTGTTGTGATTACTTCTTGCATTATCGTTCGACTATCTAGACTTAGTCATCAGTAAAAAGTATACACAGGTTGACAGGTGTCACAAAAATATGATAAAAATAAAAACTGCATGTGGCGCCATTTTGAGCAATAAAAAACCAATAGAAGATTTTTGAGCTACTTTGAAAATTCATTTGTACAATTTTTTATGGGTTTTTGCACAATTGCGATATTTTATCATGTATCAAATTCACATTCTCTGAAATTTGAATGTCGCTAAAGTAATTTCGTAAAACGTAGGTATTCAAGTAACGATTAAAACTACAAATAAACTACAAATTGACTCAAAAAAACTCTATCTAAGTAATAAGTAGACTTATAAAAGTGTCCCAGTTTGAGAGGAAAATAATACGGTAGGCCTAGACTAATAAGTAGAGCACGAAAGTTGGTCTCACTATCGTTTGGAATGAGTAGAGGGGGAAACCGGCTGACAGAGCCGCATGGGAATTTTTTCTTAATATTTAATTGCATCTCAAAACTTCTCAAATCTCAAGTAATCAATTGTTCGGTAAATGAAAATATGAGCACGATAAAACATTTTCAATATTATAACTTTTCACCCGTAACCTCGGTTGACCTTGAACGATCATTTTCCAATATGAAATAGATATTTAGTAAACGGCGACAAAGTACGACTATAGAACATTTAGTACAAACTATACATAACATTTTGTTTCAATCTTCCAAATAAATACATTACAATACAAGTTTCCCATGCGGCCCTGCCAGCCGAGCCGAGCCGAGCCTAGGAGATAGTGCGACCAACTTTCGCACCCTACTAATAAATATCTCATCGTCATTCATCATTTTCAGCCGTTCACCAATCACTGCTGGATGAAGGCCTCTCCAATCCTCTTCCATTCCTGTCTGTCTTAAGCAATCTGCATCCACTTGACTACGCACATTCTTTTCAATTCAACAGCCCATCGTCCACTCGGTCTACCTTGCTTTCTTTCACATCCTCTCGGATACCATTCCAGTATTTCTCGCGTACATCTGCCATCCATTCTTCTCGCTATGTGTCCACCTCAACTTTTTCACGCGTTCGCCTATATTCATGCTTCTTACCCATCTATTCCTCTTACGATCTCTTCTTGTTATACCGAGCATACATACATCTTTCCACGCTTCTCTATATGCACTGGATCGTACGTAACTGGCAGTACGCATTGGTCGTATGCCTTACTTTTTAAACATAGCGGAATGTTGTATTTAAGAACTATGTTCATTCTTCCAAAAGCACTCCATCCTAGTTTCATTCTTCGCTTTAATAAATATCTAAATTTAAATTTGAAAGAAAATCGCCCGGTCAAATTCGGGTTAACAGGTTAACCGCATTTCATTCCGCATCACAATATAACGTATGAAAATAGAACAAAGTTCAATCAAAAATAAAACAACACACGAAACCCACACACGCCTAAAACTAAAACACAACAGAAACCATTACGAACACAACTCAAAATTTGATAAATCCCACAACTCACCTAAATGAATATGAGGCGCAATTCAAGCCATTGTGACAGGTGTATTCGGTTTGTGCAAATCGACGATAGCCGAATCGTCACAGGTAGAAATGGAAAAGGAGCAATCATGCGTTATCGCGAATGTTATTCCACAAGAATTCCACAAGAATAGAATAAAACTATCGTATTGACAAACGGTGTACACATAACCTCAACCTGTGGCGATGCGGAAATGTCGAATTGGCGATTCTATGTAATGGCAAATGCCGAAACGATCGTCGTTGTAATTAAACGTGACTTTATGGGACCATTTGACAATGTAAAGTGAACGGGAACACTTTAGCACTTGCCGGTACTAAACGTCAAACTAAAGCCCATTGATTGGGTCAGGTATGCGAAACATTTGGCGCGTGTTCTCGACCGCCATGTTTGTTTTAAAATAAAATATTTATATATTTTCTCGATTGATATTGAAACCAATGTAGTTTAATTTGAGGTGTGTGTGAGGTACGATTAGTTGATTTAGTTTGTGTTACAATTGGTGCGTGGAATATTGTCACGTGTCTGAATTACGCGCCAATTACACAGTGAAATATGGTCAAACCGATTCGCTCAATTCGGTTTGACAGAAGTCGTTGCGCAAATCGGTTTCATCGTACACTTACGACAAATGGAAACGAAATTATGATGCTTTTTTATTCCTAAGGGGAAATGAAAGGCTCATAAAATCCTGCGTTTGTTTACTTTTACCAGGGTTTGACAACTGAAGCTGATCAAATCTCACAGTAAAATATAGTAAATAATAAGACCAAGAATGAAACTAGGATGGAACGCATTTGGAAGAATGGACATAGTTTTTAAATCCAACATCCCGCTATGCTTAAAAAAAGAAGGCGTACTGCCAGTTATGACGTATGGATGTGAAACGTTGATGCTGAATTCGAGAATGTTACGTAAGATCCAGTGCACACAGAGAAGCGTGGAAAGGTGCACGCTTGGTATAACAAGAAGTGATCGTAAATGGAATATATTGGTAAGAAGCTTGACCAAAGTGACAGATATAGCGTAGCGTGTGAAAAACATAGCGAGAAGAATGGATGGCAGATGGACGCGAGAAATACTGGAATGGTATCCGAGAGGATGTGAAAGAAAGCAAGGTAGAGAGATTGGAGGATGGGCTAATGAATTTAGAAGAATGTGTGGTGTCAACTGGATGCAGATTGCTCAAGACAGACAGGAACGGAAAAAGATTGGTGACGCCTTCATCCAGCAGTGGATGGTGAACGGGTGATAATGATAACGATATATAATATTTAGTAAGTAAATCAAATCAAAATCAGACGTTTATTCAGTTTTGGATTGTAGAATCAAAACCAGCCAGAAAAAAATCGTTTTACAGTTACGAATTTTTGTTGACAATTCATCAAAATCAAATGAGATTTTCCATATGCTTTTGAAATGACTCTTCTTTTTTGAAAGACAATCAATTTCAATCAGTGAGACGATGTTTTATAATGAACCCGTGTTTCTAATAATGGAAAAAATTAAATATTACTTACAAATTCCTCAAAGAACTATGTAAATATTAACGTTTTTACATTGAAACTCTGTTATTTTTTTCACTAACTATAGGTACTCTATCCAACTTAAGAAACCCCTTGTTTTCACGTAACTAAAAAGAAGAGGTTTGTGGCTGTCGGATATTTACGACTTTGGTTGGTTATCGTTAATGTTCATTCCAAGAAGCCGAGATGGTGACGAACCTCATTGGTTCAGACCCCGACAGTCTGCGCAGATTGGTCAAGACTTGAACGTGTCTTTACTTGGACAGAGTAAATAGTATAACTATTTATAACTTTGCACGAACACGACATTCCCATCCAAAACTTCACCCGTTATGTTTTCAAACGAGGGAAACCACATTTGCAAACACCAATCATAAATTATGATTTCGATTGTATTCAAATGACTCAATTGAGAATCAAACGGGTCAAAGTTCAAAAACAAACCAAATACTAAATTTCTATTTTCTTCACCGCTTTAAACAGTACAGGTTTAATAAAATAACGACGTGTAGGAACACGACAATCGCCAATATATGTACGTATATGTATAAACATGCGACACAAACGATGTAACACACAAAAAACGCGTGTCTTACAACGGAATATGCCCCAAAAACAAATCTTACAACGGGAGATCCCCAAAAAACAAATATAGAATAATCGCATAAAAAATACGTATCTTAAAATGGGAGATCCCTCAATGACAAATCTAATACTAACGCACAATTGAGAGATATAAAAAGCCTCACGTGCAGCCTCACAGACACAATACTTCCAATGCTCTCACCATGGCGACAATGCCCCGGCTACCTCATATCAACTTTGGACCGGAGGATAAACGCTCGTCCGCTGAACTCGCGCTGCCCAGAACAAACGTATGTACTTGTAAACGTACACACCACTACGCACGGATCCGGACCTAGGCACTTGAACGCGTCATCACGCCAGCGCCTCATCGAGACGTACGCACGGAAGCAGTACTCTGGATCATACGCAGTTAATTTATCGCATACAACTACGTAGTTGCTCACACTTGTATACATGTAATTATTTGCTGTACTTCAAAGAATAAATAAAATGCAAAATTCCAGTTTGTATGAAAATATGAACGTTACACATTACATCACCCGTTCTTACAACTAGTGACTACAACGTTTGTATAGATGAAAACATTATTTAAAATTGGGAAAAATGAGAAAGTTGATCTAATTAATTAATTTTCTCACAATTGGCACTACTGACTGTCAGTGAACTTGTATGACGTGTGTTGTGACCCACTCTTCTATTTTGGTTTCTCATTCAATTGGTAATGAAAAATTCATTTCTATACAAAATACCCTTTGTATTATCATATAGTTATGCATTTAGTACGATTGATATCAATAGTTCATACAAAAACTTTCTTTTATTGTATATTTTCTTTGAAAAATCAGTAGATTGAAGGAAAACAGTAACGTTACAGTATTTCTTACTTCCCTAAGGTCTATAAAAGGGAACGTTACAAAAACACTTACTTTTCAAACATCAAGTATGGCGGAACCAGTCAACGTTGAAATAGCCGGTGAAATGGAAGCTCCAAAATCATCACCGAAACGGGGATTCCTCAAGTACGTTACTTAACTATTCAATAAATTTTTGTCAACTCGCCACCTAATTCTATACATCTTTGATTTAGCATTGCTCAATTTGGCAATTACATGTCGCCGTCTTCTCTAACGGCGTTAGTTAGTACACAGAAGCAGAGCGTCAGACCGTGGCTATTGTTTGTGCAAACTTCCAACTTTAAGGTATTTGTTGTTTGCTCGTTTACATGGTAGTTTAAAGTAATCAATACGGCATTTCATAACATAAATTGTGTCTTCAGATTCCGACGACACTTCCTAGACTCAGCAAACGACTCGTGAGGAACGTCGAATACTTTCGAGCGAATTATCTGTTTGTGTTTATCGCACTGTTTGCGTATTGCCTGTAAGTATGTCCCAAATTTTTTTAAACAATATAGAGTATTGCCCTTTGATAATCGACTGGTGTTTATTATTGAGATATGGGTGGGTATATAACGATATCGGAAGGCGTTGAAAAGGCTGAATCCGATAAGAACGAATCCACATGTGGCAAATGGATAAGATCTAATAGGAATAATATAAAAAGTGAATAAGGTCAAGTGATCAGTAAATATTTTAAATTGTCAGTAATTAATACTAAACTGTATGTAAATTTATACAAACAGTCGGTATTTGAAGTTTACTGACCGATTCGTTAATTTTTACTTACCGTTTATGAAAAAGTTATCAAAAAAATATTTTTCACTTACTGTTTCCTAAATATAATACTAACCTACTTTGATACTAACTTTTGAAAAGTTAATGACCGTTTATTGATTTAAGTACTGCCCGATTAATTGGTTGCAAAAGAAATTGCTCCTGTGCAAGATTTTCGATATTTTTACCTTTCGATCAAATCTACTTTCTATCTTATTCCTATTACACACACCTAAGGTCTTATCCGCTTTCTACATTATTCCTATTAGATTGTGCCTTTTCAACTATAGGTTACTGAAAAAAAAGGTTTATTCAAATTTTAAATTACACAAAAGAAGTGTGTTGAACGTTGATACTCCTTTAATAAAATTTCATCTGTTCAGAGCGGATCAATAGACTTGAGCCCTTTATATATATTGATTATATTTCATGCTATTTTCAGAATTACATCACCCTTTCTCTTATTGGCGATATGTGCCAGTCTCGTCATCTGCTACAAATTCAGAACGAATCCTATGAAATGGAAGGTATATACAATTACGCAGTACAACAAATCAAACTAACATGATTGTTACGATGATCTAATAAACGATATATTTATTTTTTTCCAGATTGGATCTTATGAACTGACACCCACTCATCAATATGCAATAGTTTGTTTGTTCTGTTTGCCGATATTCTTTTGGGCCGGTGCAGGATCAGCGCTCTTCTGGGTTTTAGGTGAATTTTATGCACATAATTGGCGAATTATTCAAATGAGAATACATTATCGATATCTTTTTTGCTACAGGTGCTTCAATTACTGTTATCAGCATGCATGCTGCATTTTACAACATTGACGCTATCGTCACCGAAGATTCCGACGATCAGTTTCAACTGCTCGAAGAAGTATGATGTTCGGTAAACGGTGCAATTTTGCCTTCTTAAATTCACACCGATGTTAATGTTGATATTAATACTTAATGAGTTTTATGTACATAGATATTACAATTGTATCCAAATTAACGTGTCAATTATGTAAATTAGTTATAAAGATGAAACACTTGCACAAGTGATGTAATTTTTCTTTTTGCATTCACCAAATCTAATCTATTTTGAAATTTTGCATGAGTTGACTAATTATTTAAATTGATATTTACGAAAATAACGTGTTTATTAAATATTTATTCTTAAATTTTGCTAATTACCGAAAAGGTCGTCAATTTACAAGATTTTACTTAACTTAATATCATTTATATCACTTCTAATACAAAAGAATTTCTGAGGTTGTCTATTGCTGGTATATGTAGATATACAATCTTGGAAAATCATTACAATATCAATATATTTTTCACCCAACTTGGATTTATTATAATCTACGATTAAAATATATTATATATACTATTTTTGTGTTAAATTATTTTACTATGTAGTATTATAATAAGGAATATTATAAATTCTAAATTTCTCATAATTTATTTTGAGTTCAAAGTGTAAAGTTACATTTATCATATAGTATTATATATTAAATCTCACAAATCGAAAACATGTATATTAATATAATCAATGTTTTGACATAAATATTTACGGTGAATTTTTTTATTATTATCGTTTAAGTTTTTATACCTATGAAATATTATAATTTTGATTTTAAAGGCAACTAATTAATCGGTCAGTATTTAAATTAATAAACGGTCAGTATTATATTTAGAAAACGGTCAGCAACAAATATATTTTTGGTAACTTTTTCACAAACGGTCAGTTAACTTTAAATACCCACCGTTTAGTATTAATTTCTGACCATTTCATATATTTGCTGATCACTCAAATACTGACCCTTTATAAAACTTACTCATCATTTGGTTAAAATAACTGACCCAATAAATACAGGCCTTGATTCAACCGAATCTAAACTGAATCTAATCAAGTACTTAGTTCAATAACATGTTTGGAAAATTACCCAAACCCAAATTTATGTTTTGTTATGTATAATATTAATTACATAGACATTTTATCGTGTATTATTACTTTAATCGTTTATTTATTATTACATAAACATATTTCAATAAATATTTTGAGGAAAAGAAAACGAATTATAATTTATATTAATTTATTAGCGTTATTTTCTAACCACAATCAATAACATAAAGTATGACTAGATATGACATGTATAATAAATAGTAATCAACACAGCTTGGGCTTATTGTGAGTTTTGAAATGTCCGATAAGATGACCGCTCTGTTTAAACCGCATTCCGCACTGTTGGCATTCGTACTTGCGTTCGCCGGTGTGAACGGCCATATGACTTTTGAGCTGACCACTTTGAATAAACTCCTTATAGCACACTTTGCATTTGAAATTCTTCTCACCGGTGTGCGTTTTGAGATGATTCTTCATGTGTATGTTTTGGGTGAATTTCTTATCACAAACGGGACACGAAAACTTCTTCACACCCAAGTGTATCCTCACGTGATTGATCAGATGACCTCTTTGTCGAAAAGTCTTCCGGCATGCTGCGCAAGTGTAATTTTTTTCACCCGTATGCACCGAGAGGTGATTCTTCAGGTGATCTAGAAACGCGAACGACTTTTGGCATATATTACAAACGTATTTCTTTTTGATGAAGTGGCTCCGTTTCATGTGATTCTTCAAAAGGTACACTTGTTCGAAATCTTTACCGCAGACTCCGCAGAATGAAACGTTGTCTTCTATATGATCGTCCAGGTGATTTATCAGCTGTTGTTCCGACAAGAATGTAATTTTGCACAGTTGACAATCGTGCGCATTGTCATCTTTGTCTAGTAAAGAAATACTTTCGAATCTATTGTTATTGGGTTGTGCGATTTCTGTCCGTCCGTCCCATTTTTTGGCTGTTGCCTTTTTGTCCCTCTCGTAATCGTGATCAGGTAATACTTCAGAATTGTCCGAGTAGTCATTGTCGGATCCTAAATAGACATTGAGCTCCAAACTGACGTCCGATTCGCATTTTATATTATCCGTGTCTTTGTATATTTTTAGTGAATCGCTTTCGGAGTAATTGGAACACATTAGGATGCTGTTTTCATCTGCCGTCTCTATTACGATTTCGTTCTGTATATCGTCTACTTCCATTGTTATCGTTATTATTGAGTATTCTCATTCAGGACACCTTCCAAGTACTTCTGAAAATTAAAAATTAAAAATTATTATTATAAATATCAATATCAACTTTGTTTTCGCGCATCTAAAATAAAAAAGAGGGTTGTGGCTGTCTGAGATTTACGACTTTGGTTGGTCATCGACTCATCGTTAATGAAATGGTGAATAAGCTTATTGGTTCAGACCCAGGTAGTCTAAATCGATTCTAAATCGGTCGAGACTAGGATGTTTCGTAAGTTGGCCAGAGTATAATAATGCAGTACAAAAATATGCAATTTTCTACATTTTCCATTAGGCAAAAATTAATAATATATTAAAAATTTCGTGGATAAACATTCTATATTTTTGGAACACTAAAATAATACTTATCAATGGATAAGTATTATTTAATGAAATGAGACAATTTAAATCCATACCGAGAACAACTGATTGATGTAAAGACAGACGAATTTGACAGCTGAAGGGTCAATCAGAACTACCAACATTCACAGCTGACAGTCAGTACTGCCAACGACTATTAAAGCTAACACAAGGGAATAAATACTTTGTTTAGTATTTTTGTACTATTTTTGATACGATTATACTTAAAATCATTTGAGTTTAGGACTACCAGTTTGAATCCAGTGAACAACCGAGTGAAGAATGAACTTTCGCAGCAAACTGTAACTTTGCTATAGGCCAGTGAGTATTGAAATATTGACATTTGAAATTTTAATTGTTTTAAGACTTTGATGACATCGCTTCTTGACATCTTGGACTGCAACTAGACGAATTCTTCGACGAGTTCGTTTTACTGTCGCAAAATTCCTAAGTTGCATCGTAAGATTCGGTTCAAAGTACCGCCGGAGCAGATCTGCGTTCGCCGTCGACCGAGATCGATAACGATTACATATTCATTTATTTATATAGATGGGTGGGTGGCATTTTAGGTCTTTTGTGATAACAAAATACCTAGGTCATTTTATTTGTAATGCTACTTTTGGAATATTATTTATTGAATAATAGATTTGGGGATTTGAGTGGCCTATGTGTAAAACAGAGCACTTATTGATGTTTAAAGACAATAGATATTTCTGGAACCATCTGTTTATTGAATCTATAGCACCTAAACAATATCAAATATCAAGTATCCCTGAGTAACCTTGGATTAACTTTCACTGGGAAAAGGGGATTCCCGCTCTCCCCCCCCCCTTGTCTGTGGTCAACTCTAGTGGCTGCGCCATGCGCAGTCTAGTCTATGGTATACTCTATATCCTGTAAATCGACCGAGGTTGAAAGTCAACTAGCAGGCTAATTAATATATTATAAAGTATTCTTTACTTTTGATGTGCATGACTCAAGATAGAGAAAACAAAACCAAGAAAGTCAAAAGGAAAAAAAATTCGCCTTGTATAAATAAAAATCATAAGTCGTATATATTCCGTTTCGAGATAATTAGAATTTTTGTTTACATTAAAAAATATGAATAGGCAGTGGTTGAATTTTAAAAAACACGTTAAATCTTGTATTTGATTATTAAATTTATTATTAATATTGAATAAAATTTTCAGTCGTGCCATGCCGCTTTTCGTGGTCTTATTTTCTCTTATTACGGTTAGTTACAATTTGGCGGCTTTAGCAGTCATGTCTGCACTGAGCTGTCCGGATTGTGAGCCTTCCTCGAGATCGTCAGACTGTTTTTGTTCTCAAGTATTGTTTTTATCTTATATTTTATATAATATATATGTAAATATGTGGTATTGTTTGTATCATGGCCCATGGTTCTCTACGTTGGACCCGAAGATTTGGCGCGAAAACTTCCATACATTTTTTTCTCGTGTTTGGTGTATCATTTCATAAACTTAATGTACGTTGCACGTTAAGGGATAGACAGATAAAAGTACCACGTAAAAATCGACATGGTATCGTATGTCTGCGTCCGCAAATACCCGCGCTTTCTCTCTCCCGGTCCTGTCAAATCGTAATTCATGGCTCTAATATTCCTATCTGGCTCCGCGTTGATGTTGGGACTCGGATTTGGACACCTGACACGATTTAGACTTATGGCGCTCACACACCTTAGCGAAATCGCTGCGTCAAATTGACGCCCTCTATCGTCGTTGATTCGCACCAATGCGAATTATATCTGTGCGCATGAGACCATGAGGGCCGTCGCACACTGGTTGCGTATTCGTACGAATTCGTGTCGTACGTATTTTGTTGTCCCTCACACGTATGGCGTTGTTCTCTCTGGCGTGAGAGAACAACAACATATGTACATACGACACGAATACGTACCCAGTGTGCGACGGGCCTTAGGGGCGAAAGTTAGACGCGGCAATTTCGCTATGGTGTGTGACAACCTTTATCCACCCAAACGGTTCAATGTTTTATATGCAATATCAATTAAAGTATTGATGTTTCACAATTCATCTAGTTTAAAACATTTAATCGTCCGTAAAAGTCAAAAGTTCTCAAAACAAAAACTAATACAAAACATTTCTAATGAAATAATTGGTAAACGCATTTAAATAAATCGATTGTTTCCAAAGTTGTTAACAAAATTATATAATTTTTTTAAACTACATATGTAGAGGTAAACATCGTAATGTAAAAATACGAAAGAAGCAATAAATTAGTTGGGTCCATTTCTATAGGCCTTTCATAGAAGGACCATTCACTATGGAACTTCAACAAGATAAACGAGATTTCAATTTTATAATATGTACATATTATGTAAACTTGAACAAAGATAAATTAAGTATATCATGTATTAATGAACTATCAAAATGATACTCAAATGGGATTGATTGTGTGATAAAATAAATGCTGGGAACATGAGAAGCTGATGTCTCACATAACATAATGTAGATAGTACATGTGAATCAAACCAAGAATTACTTGTGAATCTCATGTGCGCAATATACGAGTTAGTACATGCTTACATATAAAACTAAAAAAATAAATAATCAATGGTGGTTACTAATATGGAAACAATGACATAAAAAAATGTGTTCATAAATAGATGTTCTGGGCAAATATGACGATGTAGAAATGAGACGATATAATAGCAAAAATAACGCAGAGAAGAGGTTTGCGCAGTTATGTGTAGAATGACAGATGACTGTTGTGTATCATTTTGGGCGGGCGATAGCAGCGCCACTCGCCACTGCTATCATACCAGTGGTCGTATTTCGAAATGTTTTCCGAGGGGAGGGACAAAGCAATACGTCTGAGCGAGAGGCAAATTTATGCTCACCAACAGTAGTTATGGTTTCTCCAAATGCGTGCATTGATTTGAAACTTTTTTCAATTTGCTTTTAAATAATTTTGTAATTAAGTTATTAGGTTTTGAATTTAATTATGTATTTATTAAATATATTAAATATGTATTCATAACGCACATTTGTATATACAAATGTATTCATGATGCACTATACACACATGCATACATCGGTGACCTAAGAGCTACCATGTACAGCACAAATTTGGTCTCAGTAGCTCGCAATTTTACCGATTGAAAATTCAGCACACTTCCATTTAACCCTTTTAAACGAAAAAAAAAAATAGTGGGGCCAGAACACTATCCCAATAAACGTGTTTCAATGGAAAATACTCAATATAAATAGTATTAACAGTGGGAAAAAATCCCAAGTGAAAATACATACTTTTGACTTTTGATTTGAACTGGAAGACTACTTAGAAATATCTGAAAGCTGAAAAGTACTACAAATGAAAGATAAAATACCAGACTATAGATTTCAATATTCATTTTGAACAAATAATTGACCGATTTTGAGACATCGAACGAACAACACCAAGAAATAGAAAAATCGCGTGATTTAAAAAACACATAAATCTCCGAATCTCGAGCCAATCAACATTTTTTATTACCAGATTCGTGTTCACTGAGCATAGATCTATAAGAAAAGTCATATCTCGTCTCGGAAGCAAAGAAAAAGTCGTCATTTGTCGAACAGTGTTATCACAGGGAAAATGAGTAAAATTATTTTGCACAAGGTGATTTTTAAATAACTCCAGTTTTGTTTCAAACGATTAAACATGATACTAGAAGTCGTTAACAAGTTTAGCTCGCCCCTGTAGCTACATATTTAAAACATTGAGATGTTCACAGATATCAGTTAAAAAAACGATATAACAAAAATTTCACAAATATCGACGAAAAAATGTGTCAATCGGAAACTGAAATCAAGCCATCCTGTATCCAACCTAACTTCGCAAAAAGTAGACTTTTTTCAGATAAATATCGACGAAAAAATGCGTCAATCGGAAACTGTATTCAAGCCATACTGTACCCAATCTAACTTCGCTAAAAGTAGACTTTTTTTTCAAAATATCGACGAAAAAATGCGTCAATCGGAAACTGAAATCAAGCCAACCTGTATCCAATCTAACTTCGCTAAAAGTAGACTTTTTTTTCAAATATCGACGAAAAAATGCGTCAATCGGAAACTGTATTCAAGCCATACTGTACCCAATCTAACTTCGCTAAAAGTAGACTTTTTTCACAAATATCGACGAAAAAATGCGTCAATCGGAAACTGAAATCAAGCCAACCTGTATCCAATCTAACTTCGCTAAAAGTAGACTTTTTTCACAAATATCGACGAAAAAATGCGTCAATCGGAAACTCAAATCAAGCCAACCTGTATCCAACCTAACTTCGCTAAAAGTAGACTTTTTTCACAAATATCGACGAAAAAATGCGTCAATCGGAAACTGTATTCAAGCCATACTGTACCCAATCTAACTTCGCTAAAAGTAGACTTTTTTCACAAATATCGACGAAAAAATGCGTCAATCGGAAACTGAATTCAAGCCATCCTGTACCCAATCTAACTTCGCTAAAAGTAGACTTTTTTCACAAATATCGACGAAAAAATGCGTCAATCGGAAACTGTATTCAAGCCATCCTGTACCCAACCTAACTTCGCTAAAAGTAGACTTTTTTCACAAATATCGACGAAAAAATGCGTCAATCGGAAACTGTATTCAAGCCATCCTGTATCCAACCTAACTTCGCAAAAAGTAGACTTTTTTCACAAATATCGACGAAAAAATGCGTCAATCGGAAACTGTATTCAAGCCACACTGTACCCAATCTAACTTCGCTAAAAGTAGACTTTTTTCACAAATATCGACGAAAAAATGCGTCAATCGGAAACTGAAATCAAGCCAACCTGTATCCAATCTAACTTCGCTAAAAGTAGACTTTTTTCACAAATATCGACGAAAAATGCGTCAATCGGAAACTGAAATCAAGCCATCCATTACCCAACCTAACTTCGCGAAAAAAAGAAGACTTTTTTTCACAAATATCGACGAAAAAATGCGTCAATCGGAAACTGAAAAAAGCCATACTGTACCCAATCTAACTTCGCTAAAAGTAGACTTTTTTCACAAATATCGACGAAAAAAATGCATCAATCGGAAACTGAAATCAAGCCATCCATTACCCAACCTAACTTCGCTAAAAGTAGACTTTTTTTTCACAAATATCGACGAAAAAAATGCGTCAATCGGAAACTGAAATTCAAGCCACACTGTACCCAATCTAACTTCGCTAAAAGTAGACTTTTTCACAAATATCGACGAAAAAATGCGTCAATCGGAAACTGAAATCAAGCCAACCTGTATCCAATCTAACTTCGCTAAAAGTAGACTTTTTTTCACAAATATCGACGAAAAAAAATGCGTCAATCGGAACTGAAATCAAGCCATCCATTACCCAACCTAACTTCGCAAAAAGAAGACTTTTTTCACAAATATCGACGAAAAAATGCGTCAATCGGAAACTGTATTCAAGCCATCCTGTACCCAATCTAACTTCGCTAAAAGTAGACTTTTTTCACAAATATCGACGAAAAAATGCGTCAATCGGAAACTGTATTCAAGCCATCCTGTACCCAACCTAACTTCGCTAAAAGTAGACTTTTTTCACAAATATCGACGAAAAAATGCGTCAATCGGAAACTGAAATCAAGCCATCCATTACCCAACCTAACTTCGCAAAAAGAAGACTTTTTTCACAAATATCGACGAAAAAATGCGTCAATCGGAAACTGTATTCAAGCCATACTGTACCCAATCTAACTTCGCTAAAAGTAGACTTTTTTCACAAATATCGACGAAAAAATGCATCAATCGGAAACTGAAATCAAGCCATCCATTACCCAACCTAACTTTTCACAAAAAAAGAAGACTTTTTTCACAAATATCGACGAAAAATGCGTCAATCGGAAACTGTATTCAAGCCACACTGTACCCAATCTAACTTCGCTAAAAGTAGACTTTTTTCACAAATATCGACGAAAAAATGCGTCAATCGGAAACTGAAATCAAGCCAACCTGTATCCAATCTAACTTCGCTAAAAGTAGACTTTTTTCACAAATATCGACGAAAAAATGCGTCAATCGGAAACTGAAATCAAGCCATCCATTACCCAACCTAACTTCGAAAAAAGAAGACTTTTTTCACAAATATCGACGAAAAAATGCGTCAATCGGAAACTGTATTCAAGCCATACTGTACCCAATCTAACTTCGCTAAAAGTAGACTTTTTTCACAAATATCGACGAAAAAATGCGTCAATCGGAAACTGAAATCAAGCCAACCTGTATCCAATCTAACTTCGCTAAAAGTAGACTTTTTTCACAAATATCGACGAAAAAATGCGTCAATCGGAAACTGAAATCAAGCCATCCATTACCCAACCTAACTTCGAAAAAAAAGAAGACTTTTTTTTCACAAATATCGAAAAAAAAAATGCGTCAATCGGAAACTGTATTCAAGCCATACTGTACCCAATCTAACTTCGCTAAAAGTAGACTTTTTTTTTCACAAATATCGACGAAAAAATGCGTCAATCGGAAACTGAAATCAAGCCATCCATTACCCAACCTAACTTCGCTAAAAGTAGACTTTTTTCACAAATATCGACGAAAAAATGCGTCAATCGGAAACTGAAATCAAGCCAACCTGTATCCAATCTAACTTCGCTAAAAGTAGACTTTTTTCACAAATATCGACGAAAAAATGCGTCAATCGGAAACTGAAATCAAGCCATCCATTACCCAACCTAACTTCGAAAAAGAAGACTTTTTTTCACAAATATCGACGAAAAAATGCGTCAATCGGAAACTGTATTCAAGCCATACTGTACCCAATCTAACTTCGCTAAAAGTAGACTTTTTTCACAAATATCGACGAAAAATGCATCAATCGGAAACTGAAATCAAGCCAACCTGTATCCAATCTAACTTCGCTAAAAAGTAGACTTTTTTTTCACAAATATCGACGAAAAAAAAATGCGTCAATCGGAAACTGAAATCAAGCCATCCATTACCCAACCTAACTTCGCAAAAAGAAGACTTTTTTCACAAATATCGACGAAAAAATGCGTCAATCGGAAACTGTATTCAAGCCATACCTGTACCCAATCTAACTTCGCTAAAAGTAGACTTTTTTTTTTCACAAATATCGACGAAAAAAAAATGCGTCAATCGGAAACTGTATTCAAGCCATACTGTACCCAATCTAACTTCGCTAAAAGTAGACTTTTTTCACAAATATCGACGAAAAAATGCGTCAATCGGAAACTGAAATCAAGCCATCCATTACCCAACCTAACTTCGCTAAAAGTAGACTTTTTTCACAAATATCGACGAAAAAATGCGTCAATCGGAAACTGAAATCAAGCCAACCTGTATCCAATCTAACTTCGCTAAAAGTAGACTTTTTTCACAAATATCGACGAAAAAATGCGTCAATCGGAAACTGAAATCAAGCCATCCATTACCCAACCTAACTTCGAAAAAAGAAGACTTTTTTCACAAATATCGACGAAAAAAAATGCGTCAATCGGAAACTGTATTCAAAGCCATACTGTACCCAATCTAACTTCGCTAAAAGTAGACTTTTTTTTTCACAAATATCGACGAAAAAATGCATCAATCGGAAACTGAAATCAAGCCATCCTGTACCCAACCTAACTTCGCAAAAAGAAGACTTTTTTCACAAATATCGACGAAAAAATGCGTCAATCGGAAACTGTATTCAAGCCATACTGTACCCAATCTAACTTCGCTAAAAGTAGACTTTTTTCACAAATATCGACGAAAAAATGCGTCAATCGGAAACTGAAATCAAGCCATCCATTACCCAACCTAACTTCGCAAAAAGAAGACTTTTTTCACAAATATCGACGAAAAAATGCGTCAATCGGAAACTGTATTCAAGCCATACTGTACCCAATCTAACTTCGCTAAAAGTAGACTTTTTTCACAAATATCGACGAAAAAATGCGTCAATCGGAAACTGAAATCAAGCCATCCATTACCCAACCTAACTTCGCAAAAAGAAGACTTTTTTCACAAATATCGACGAAAAAAAAAATGCGTCAATCGGAAACTGTATTCAAGCCATACTGTACCCAATCTAACTTCGCTAAAAGTAGACTTTTTTCACAAATATCGACGAAAATGCGTCAATCGGTGTCAATTTTTAAACAGCGGATCGCAACTGGTCGTGACTGGTAAATTATTGCATAGATCAGTGCTTCCCAAACTTTTTAGTATCACGACTCACGTTTTAGAAGTACAAACTTTCGCGACCCACCTAATTTTAATGGACATGATGGGGGTGTATTTAAATATACTGTTTTTATACTTAAAAATATCCAGAGTAAATAACTTAAAAAATTAACAAAAACAAGCGGCTGGTCTGGCAAAACAAGCAGTCTCACTAACTCTTTGGATCAGCTCATCTCTGTCATTTCATCGACTATGCGTGCAATCGCATTATAAGCGAAATCGTTTCGACTTCTATACTTCTTTCTTGCTCTTATCATCAAACATAATTCTAGTATGTAGCTTGTTTTTAAAATCCAGATGCTTCGTCACAAAATGCCAATGCAATTTGCTCGGACGCCAATTCTCTGTTGTGCCGTCTTGTTTTTTTAAATTTTGTTGCATATTTTTTTTACTTTCCCATTTTTTTATATTTTATTTTTAAATAATTTAAAAAAATTCACATTCTTTGAAATGTGATTTTTCGCGAACCACTAAAAATCGTTTACAAATCGACCTACAGTTTGGGCAACGCTGCCCTAAAGCCACTCCGGACCCCAAAACCCCCCCCAGACCCCGGCCCCCTTTTTTTTGGAAAAATTAGGAAGTAGCGGGGATCTCTATTAAAAAAAGCGCTTTACGATGTTGAAATTTCAGCTGGCGTTAACGGGCTTACACTAGTACATATATAATAAGGATGCATGCAATTAATACAATATAATGTATGTATAATTATTATTTAACTTAATTTCGCTCAATCACACAATAATGAAAGCAACTTGTTCTATTATAACATTAAAGGTAAGAATGGAAGAACGGAACTGCACTGTAGCGGAGCGGACCGGCCAAATATTTTTTTATGAGATAGAACGCATTATGCGACAGCGGAACTGCAGTTCAAGTGCGACTAATTTCATACAAACAATATTTAGCCTCGCCGCTCCGCTGCAGTGCAGTTCCGCCTAGTGCGTTCTTACCTTAACTCTGCACATATTATTCTGGGCTGTCGATATATATTTATTTCCTATTTTGCCATTTGGACTATTTCTTTTAACGCAAGAGTTTTTGTAAGATCATTTATCCTTTATCATGATTACAATTTACAATCTTTATAGCGATATTAAATTTAGAAAAAATATTAAATAATCAAACTTTTATCTTACTAAAAATCAAAAAAGGATGGGTTTTCGTGTCTTAGCGCTCAAAAGTACTATATCCTGAATCTTCTCACAGTCATTGTGTATGTCATAAAATAATTTAGTTTTTGTTATTCATATCCCTCAAATATAGATAAACTCAAGGTCATTCTTGTATATCTTAATTGTGTTTCAGAATATGGAATCCTTCAAGACAATAACATTTCATTCCCGTAAACCTAAGCTGATTGCGCAACAGCATCTACTGCTGCTGGAGAGGACGGTAGGCGACAAGCACTATTGGTTCTGCAGCCAACGAAGGGATGGCTATTGTTCAGCACGAACAATAACGAGGCTTGTTGGAGAGGACCACATGGTTATTAAGTGCACTAAGCACAATCATGTTGCCCAGGCTTACGTGATACCAATGACACGGGCCATGGAGAGCTTAAGAACTCAAGCGAGGAGTTCAGATGATTTGCCAAGTCAAATCATCCAAAATGTTCTATCGTCACTTTCGATTGAGGTGGCCGTACACATGCCATCAACAGCTGCCTTAAAATCTGTTATTAGAAGGGTTAGGTGTGGAAAGAAACCTACGGAGCCTCAAAATGTGGAGAATTGACCATGCCTCACTGTAAGTGTCCAAAATGAGAGCTCCGTTCTTGTTACGCTACATTTTTCGTGTTGATGCATAATAATTAATTTCTTTTCATTACAGGCCTTCGATAATGTTTGTTCTCTCCAACAATGCGCCGTTCAATGCATTCATTATTATTTATTTTCATTGTGATTACAATAAATATTGTACACTACACCGCTTGAATTTGAAGAACATTTGAAGTATGACACTTTTTGCACTCACTTTAATAAATTTGACAAATGTTAACAATTGATTTTTAGAATTGTGAAAATTTAATTTTCAATTAACTCAATAAAATTTGATATCATGTTTAAAATATACTTTAAGCAGGTTCAAAATTCTTTTTTCCCAATACTATTATATTGTGTGTTAACAGAACCTGTCTTTGGTGTTTACGGGCTGTTTATTTAGATTTAGAAAGTACTTTTTTTCTGTTTGTAAAATTGCCATAGAAAAATACATAAAATGAAATTTCCGTATATTGTTGGTCATAGGCGCATTCCCGTTTTCCTGTACATAAGATAGGTCCTGTGTGTGCTTAGTTATGCATTTAAGCCATTCTAGTACTGAGATACTCAGAGGCATGTTTAATGTATTCATTTATTAAAACTGTTGAAAATTGCAATTACTAAAATACGTTTATATATTTGTAATGTTGATCGATTTTCAGTGTAGTATAACTTTAGCACCCAAATTTTGTACATACTTGAATGTGGCTTGGATCACAGCTTCTGTAGTATCAGTTCTTGGCAAATGACCTGTTATTTATTTTGAATATTGCGTAATTAATATGTACTGATTTTTTTTATAAAAGGAAGTGCTCGGTAAAAGTGCCACTTGGTAAAAGGAAGTGCTTATAATTTGTGATCATGCTATAATTAATCATTGTCACTTTCTCTTTCTATAGTTTTGAACTAGCTGCTTAACACCTGATAATGTTATAAATTTACTTAAGTTTCTTATGTATATTACATGGTAAGTTTCTGATGATATTGAAATTACAAATGAATTAATCTTTCATCTGATGCCAAGATTAAAAATGTATAAGTACATTGAACAATGGTTTTTTGAACATAAATTACACAAAAAGTGCTTCTAATTATTTTTGTTTTTGTAATATTATGATGGCATCTGCTATTAGTTTGCTGAATTGTTTTATTCATCTTTAAATTATTAATAATGGAAGTGTTTTTGTATATTTGTGGTTTTTTGTTGTTGTATGGTGTATGTTAATTAATTTTCTTCAATCTAATCTCTTCAACGTATGATGTATCTTTCATTTAGTAGTTTACCTAGTGTAGTTTAACTAATAGTTTACCTAGTGTATTATACATATATTATATATGTATCTATGTACATACATATATATATTATATCACATAGTTTTAAATCCAGATGCTTTAAATACATTTTTGTAAATGGTGGACTCCATCAGTATTAGGATTGTAATTACATATATAGTTCATCGAAAAAAGCACCTTGTTTATCATTTGTTTAATGTGTTAGACCTCAAATTGTTTGAACTGTTTTGAATTTACATTTTCATGCATTCTTTTAACTAAAATATTATCTGAAATAAATGGAGCATCAATATTATTACAAAAAACTGATATTGATATTATTACAGCAGTAAATGCTTTAGAATCAGCCAGAAGTAATTAAAAAATATATAGAAATATGTATGAATCAGCTAAAGTTGAAGCAATGGACATAATCCAAGACTTTGCGAACATGAAGAGTAGGAGGAAAGATTTTACATTTTGTAAATTTTCTCAATTTATGTAATTTATATAATTTAAATAAATTTATATAATTTATATAATTTAAATAAATTTATATAATTTAAATAAATTTATATAATTATGTCATGATTACTGTGTTTTTCTCCATCCACCATCCAGAATTTTTTTTAATTGTATTTGGGGGGGGCATATATTTTTTTGCGGTAGGAGCCAAAATTTGAAGTTCCGCCACTGAACGGATTATTAATGTCCTGTCTTGCGATTCATTTTCGACCGGAGTGTAAAAGCTCATATTACGACATTAATCATGATCATGATCGTGTGAGAGCTTTAAAAAAAAAAGTAATAATAAGCAAACCTTTGATGCGTATCAGTATAACATCTCACTTTTAACAGATTATTTCCGATCACGATAAAATATTCGCCTTTTCGATTGAACGGAACCAATCCAATAACAATGACCCAGATCGAGTGTTCATTACCATATTTAGACTTAACATTGTATCGGAACGAAAAGCGTACGACCCTTTCAAAATACAACCGTGAAAGTGCTATGTATGTAATTCCATATCAAAATAAACCATAATAGTAGAGTGTAAAATAAATTATATTTACAACTTATACCTATACATACAACAAGTAAAATAGAATGAGTATCATTTTTTAAGCATATCTTGTATTTCTTGTAGACTCTTCCCTTTCGTTTCCGGCAATAGTAAAAATACAAAGAAAAACGCGCCTAGCATGCACACACCGAAGATCCAAAAAGTGTACTGCATTCCCAAAGCTTCTGCCACTGATCAAAAAAACTTCGTAAGAAGAAAACCAGTTACCCAGTTTGATGTAGTGGCGATTGTTGCACCCAAAGATTTTATCGAGTGATCAAACAATTCACCTATGACTACCCAAGTGAGCGATCCAAAGCCTAAAAAATATAGATTCAATTAGTATTTGCACATTAAAATAAATTTATCTTGACGGATGGTTCGAAATTTGTCATCTGCCAAAATTAATCAAGTCCAATTGCGTGTGATATTGTAATATTACGTACCGAGACAAAAGACGATGATGTACAAAACCAAAGAGACAACTGGCAGCCAAGTGATGTATTCAACTGCAGAACTTTGATTGTCGTCCAAAATAAAAAATAGACCTAACAAGCCCTGTAATATTAAAATGTGCAATTTACGTAAAATTTCGAATCGATTAGACTTGCGGGATAGATAAATCACTAATTACAATTCAAACTGGCGAAAGAATGACATCATTAATCTGACAATACAAAAACAATAATACAATCAGTGGATGTATGAGATTTTGTGATTATGTCCATATATCGATATTAGTTTACATTAGAATGTGGTGGGTTAGCTTAAGTGTTATTTAAGTTATGTGAATGGTTAACTTAACAAAGGTTAAGTTAAGGAAAGTTAGATCACGGCGTGAAACTATGGAAGGTTGGGACCTAACCTCCCGTAGCCTTACGTCCTAAACTCCTAACCCAATCTAACATAACCTAACCTTACACTACATAACCTTTCATAACGTAAGTTAATATAATTGCCTATTAGGTTATGGAAGCTTAGGTTTAATTGGGTTAGGGCGTAAGGTTATGGTAGGTTACGAACTGCCGATGGTTTATACTTAATTATTAGTTAGGGGCAAGGTGTGAAGTTACATTTAAATTTACTAATATATTTAATTAATACATTTTGTTTATTCTTATATCTATCGTTAGTACATATTAACTAACATAGGTGAAAGAGCCTATCAGGTCTTAACTCCTCCCTCCTGTCATCCATTGTCCACTGTTTTGTGTGTTGCTCTTTTAATGAGTTTAATCATGTCAAAGGAGGTACCAGAAGACTTTATAATTATATATAGAGATTCTCCTTGTCTTTGGCAAATCAAATCCAAGGACTACCCTAATCGTGATAACAGAGATGCAGCGTACGTGAAGCTAACAAACAAACTGATAGAAATTAGAGGCTTCTGCTAATAAAGATATTCGTTCCAAATGTTCCATCGAATCACCTGTTTGAAATCTTGCAGTATAAGTCCCTTCTTCAGAATTCTCACGCTCAAAACATTCAGGAGGTGCATAACGATTCGGAACACATTTCATTAATAAATTATGTAGAACACAGCATGCTACGACTACCGCATCAATGTTGTGCAGTTCCAAATTAATTCGAGTGTGAAATATGCGGAATCGAGATGCCAAAATTCCAAATGCGTTCTCAACTGTACGCCTCGCACGTGAAAGACGATAATTTAATATGTATTTTTCTTTCTGAAGATGTTAAATCTGCTTGTCGAAACGGTTTTAACATATCCATGCATTTAACAGAGAGGCATTGTCGGCAACAAAAACATAAGGTAACTGGGTAGAAGTATGTTTTACTGTCTCTTTATCCGGGATGTTCAAGTAGTTGTTCTGAAGCTTTTGAAAAAAAATAGTGTGTTGTAGAACTCCTCCGTCTGAAACTCTTCCATTAGTTACGAAATTACACATGATAAATTAACAATTTGCATCCACTAATGCCACATCAACACTGAACTGTGGCGACCTTTGTACTTTGTAGTTAAAACATTGTGAACCACTTCCACTCAGAGGAATAATATTAACGTGTTTTCCATCCAAGCTGTCGAGACTGCAGGAAATTCCATTTTTTTGTGAAAGGTTACACTGTAGGCTATAATAGGTTAGGTTGTGAAAGGTTAGGTAATGAAAGGTTTAGTTGTTAGGTATAATCTTTCTTTATAATAGTTGGATAGACAGTTTGCGAATTAATTTCCCAACTGTTTCACCTCAACTGCCAACCTAGACCGATGTTACCACATACATATATGTAGTAGCTATACATACATTTAAATCGCACAACCAATGCAATTCACAAGTGCCCAGCGGCTAACCGAGTGTATACGCACAAGGTTTAGTACCTTATTTTCCGTGAACGTATGGGGCCAATTGTAAACTACACCGGGGTTGCCAGATTGCCAGATCGGGACAGTCACCATTTCGAACAATCAAAAAAAAGTTAAGGAATCAAGGAAGAAATTAAGAAAAAAAAAAAAAAAAAAATCGTTCAAGAGTAAACTGCCATTTCCGGTAGTCAGATGTTGACCAAAATCACAATATGTCTTACGGCTAACGTGAAAACTATAGATATGAAATTTCGACAAAATCGCCGGTGCCGTTTCGGAAATATTCTGTGGTAAAAGAATTTTAGAATTTTCTACAAGAAAAAAACCCTACTTCCGGTTGACTGATATTGACCAAATTCCTTATGGCTCTTACACCTTACGTGAAAATAATAGATATGAAATTTCAGCTTGATAGACTTGATAGTTTCAGAGAAAACACACATACAGACACACACACATAAGTACACAGCATACAGACATTTTTTTAGAAATCATGAAAACGTGATCAGGGGATGATACCTGATACAAATATCGAGGTCGAATTTTCGCACGATCACAATACTTTATCCGATTAGGATAAAGTAAAAATTCGGGTGTGGCCAACCTATGACTTTATCCGTATATTTGAGGAATAAAAAAAGTAACGAAATTAATTTTGTAAGTAATCATGAAAACAGAAATCACGAAAACGTGATCAGGGGATGATACCTGATACAAATCAGTCAAAATCTCGAGGTCGAATTTTCGCACGATCACAATACTTTATCCGATTAGGATACAGTAAAAATAGATTATTTTAATTAAATTATCATCATCATTTTCAGCCCTTCGCCAATCCAATTAAAATTTTGTTTTTTCATTAATTCAGCTTCTACCATTTTTAGCAATAAAATTTATTTCTCCCTTTCTCCGGGTTGCACGCATTCATTGCACTAAATATTCATTCGCAAACTGCATTGAATTTGTGGAATTGAAAGTATGTGGACCACGATTTTATACAAACTATTGCCAGCGCGATGATCTTTAAAAAATATTATCCATTTCTCAACTATTGTCTTTTTCGCGTTTGCTTCAGTCATGTCTTATTCAATATAAATTTGTTTAATAAACAGAAATCTTCGAATATGTACATACATAGAAGGTCAAAATTAAGCGAGCCTCTTTAACTATGTACATACATTTTTGTTAAATCGGGATTTTCGGAGGTGATGTGGGACTCGGTATTTGTCTGTTGAACTCGGGACGTCTGGCAACCCTGAACTACACCCATTTGCAGTTTCTAAAGATTAGTTAAATCTTGTCCACGTCTATCGATACGATGTGGTCACTAGCGAATAGCACTGATATCTATGCCGTTTAACATACTCATCTTTACCAGAGTTAGGACCATTCCTAGAGCGGATCCCATCAACAGTATGCGTCTTCCCAGCCGATCGACAACAAGCGGCGTAACGCAACTCGCCAAGACTTGAACCACCCCAATTATGATTGTAGAAATTGCCGGGTTTAAGGCGGTGTCGGTCGTGGCGAAAATTGGCTCCATGTAAAACAGCACGAAGTTAATTCCCGACAGTTGTTCGAATGCGGCCAATCCAACGGACAGGTACAGGGCTTTGAAATTGGCTTTGGATGTCCAAAAATCCTTGATGGATCCTTCTGTCACGTGCTGATCGAGACCATTTTTAATTTCCTCCAATTCCGCTTGTACGTCTTTTGTTGTTATTCCTCTTAACCGTTTCAGTGACTCTTCGGCGGCTTGCATTTGATCTAAAATGACGTTCATTCATCAGTCACAACCATAACAATATTGTCCTTTTTTTATTTTCGAAAATAAATTATGTAAATATGCATCGTAAACATATTTTTTATACACATTAAATTCAAACCCCAATTCGGGAAATTAAATTTTACTCGGAAAAATTCGCAGACTGTAAGTTTAAGTAATTTTATTGTGTACATAGAATCGATTTCGATGATTCTCATTGGTTATTTTAAGTCACTCATTTAAACTATGTATGTATGTTTGATGGAATAAATGAATAAATCTGAATAAAAGTTTCTCAATTTCCATAAATATAAAATAAATCACCATAAAAAATTGACTATTGAACTGCAAATTTTCCATTTGTAGTAGCGCAAGGGTCTGCCTGACTGGCTGGCCGGTTCCCTGGGTGGCCGCGAAACGCTCGCATACACATATGTACACTCACGGCACGGATAGCGCGAACCATTCAACTACCTACTACATTTTGAACTACTAAACACTATCTACATATACTATAGGTATAAAGTTGAACGTTTGTTTGTTTGTCCGCTATGGAAATCTACAGTTTTCAATTTATTTAGAACCACCAAAATTGGTATACTACCTCATGGTACTCTAACTTAGACCGTAGACGGTTTTTGGAAGGGGTCAAGGGGGCTCCATACAAAATTTTTAATCAATTTTTGTTTGTACTGGAGAATAAATGTTTATTACGATATTCATTAGTTTTATCAGTTGAATTCACCCGCCCGAGCAACGCCGGGTGATTCGGCTAGTAGGTATATACATATGTACTGCCATCCTAAGCCCACTTAACGTAACTGACAAAACAACAATATCGAGATAAATGGACTTGAAAGTTTTATTCTAAATTTGTGTTTTTCTTCATATATTACTGCATGAGGTTATTTTCTATTGTGTTTTGATAATTCTAAGGAAAAATAATAAAAAAAAAAGAATACTTTAGTAGTTACGTCACTTCATTATTCATTATTAATGTATACATATGACTATCCCAAACTTCAACCACTGTATTTGAAAAAAATGAATCTCTAACAATCTTATTTGATTTTTCTTTTCGGAGTCTAAGAGTATGACCTCTTAGATGAGGGTTCTCATTGAACATAATAAGGTTGGTCATTTC